>JALBCR010000793.1:0-7500 GCA_030710515.1 Abscondita cerata | reverse complement strand
TATATGGGTCAACGGTCTCTATTGTATTATTGAACACTTGTATTTGTGGATCAGTTTGGCACATTACTTTAGTTTTTTGATAGTTCATTTTGAGGCCTATTTGTACTGATTTGCGTGCTAAATCTTTTAACATTTGTCTAAGGTCTTCTTTATTATCCGCTATTAGGACGTTGTCAGGTTGTTGAATCTTCGACTATTAGTATCGATTCCTTTGTCGTTCCAATCCATTTTTTCTGAAAATATCTTCAAGGACTAACGTAGAACAGCTTTCAGGAGATCGTATCTTCTTGCCTTATTCCTTTTTCTATTTTTATGGGTTTGGTTTCTTTTAGATTGTAATAATAATTGATCTCAATTCCATGTTCATGAGGTTTTTAAAATAATTAAGCAAAATGTGTGTCTTACGACATCTCGTGTAAAAGCATTGATACGTATGATTAGTATAAACTAAACTAACTGTTGGCATTTTTCTTAGTTTAAAATAATTAACTATCATGACGTCATTATCACCAAGAAAATGGACAAGAGTCATTTCAAAATCCTTGGAGGTTTCGAATTGCCGAATATCAAAAAAGTCAAAGAATACGACACACTCTAAACCAGAGGTTCCCATACTTTTTTTCTCATAGACCACTTTAAACATTTTGCTGGATCTGGTGGACCCCTGCAGCTATTACATTTACTAACTTACTTCCAAAACCCGAAAAAGTATATGTCTATGTAAATCTGTGTTGTGGCTATTTTTCAATCAACTATGAGTTGAAAGTTTTCGAAAAAGGTGAGAATTTATATTGCTTTGATTATGCTGTGAGTATTGTCATTCAAGCTAAGTTTCAAAGCCAGTCTAAAAAGCGTCTTCATCCAACAGTTGGATTCCTACTTTCATTTTTTGTATTCTAAGATTGACTCACAGTACAAGAAACCAATAATCTCCCACTTCGGAGTGGTAAAAGTAAAAATAAATATTTTCTTGTTTTGTAGCTATTTATTCAAACACAAAAATTACTACACTTTTAATTATGTTGTTATAACAGTCTTAGTAGAATCAAAATCATTATTAGTTTTGATGTTAACTTTTATCTCAGATTACCATTGTAATCTGAGATAAAAGTTATAATTTTAATGGGAGGATGTACTTGGTGAATTGACAGCAAATTATCAATATTTGGCTTGAGTTTAGTTAAGTATAACCGTAAATCTCCTCGCTCTGTAATATTTAATCTGCTCCGTTTTTTGTCAACAAGTTTGTTACGGCACTAAAACTGCGTTCGACAAGATATGACGAAGGAAACGCTATGAGAAATTTTTGCACAATTCCCCACAGTCCTGGATATTTTTCAGGTATTTGTGCCTGCAGCCAAAATGATTGATACCCTCTTTGAATGCTACTTTGAGCTCCTCATTAGTGCTAAGCTCGAGTAGCTCTTCTTGCAGTACCACATTTTCCACTTCAGTTTCATCATATGGATTTATTATCCATGGTGGTATATCCATCGACAGAATGTCTTCAAATCTGATTTTAAAATCATCATACAGGGCAATCAAATGTTGAACATACGTCTGAATATCTTCGTCGAGGCATTCTACCTGCGATAAATTTGGAAACTGGGAAAATTCACGTCGACCAATATTTTGCTTCATAAGTTTCAGTTTACCAAGAAAAGCTGAAATTTCACTCTTTGTTTTTATCAAATTGAGGCTGTCCCCTTGTAACTGTAGGTTGAGGTCATTGAATTTTTGAACAAATCTGTCAAATACGCAATGTCTGCTTTGAAATTCATGAGGTTTTCTTTTAAAACAGGATCTTTAGTGTTCAGAAACTCTAAAACAGAGTCGAAAAGCAAATAGAATCTTGATAGACATGCACCTTTCGACAACCAGCGTACTTCGGTATGTAGCAGCAATCGTTGGAAGTCCTCATCATTTTCTTCGCACAACTGTGCAAATAAGCGCGTATTTAATGCATTGCTTCTTATTTTGTTAACTGCATTAATCACAAATTGAAGCGCTTGGTGCAATCTATCACTCAATTTTTCGCTACTAGATGTTGTCGGTGGATGACACAGTGAATTGCAATTACCTCTGGTATAATCCTTTTAAGATGACTTATAAACCCACGATATCGCCCGACCATGGCAGGAGCTCCATCTGTTGCCACCGAAATAATGTTTGTGAATGCAATTGATTTTTCCGTAAAAATCATTCAGAACATTAAAAATTGATTCACCTTTTAGTGTCAGTCTTCAAAGTTTTCGCGAATAGTAACTCTTCAAACATTTGTTCGCCTTTGATAAATCGAACATATGCCAATAATAATGCTTCATTGCCAGGTAAAGTTGACTCGTCCAGTTGAATAGAAAATGAGTTGTTTGCAGATAATTACACAAGAAACTTTCAACATCAGAGCTCATTTCATCAATACGTCTTTGTACAGTGTTGTTACTCAAAGGAATTCTTTTAAGTATGTCAAATGGAGATTTGTGCAGGACAATTTTTAAGACCTCTTCAACAGCAGGCACTCCTCTCCAATGGTATGCGGTTTCCCAGATTTTGCTATAAGTAATGAGATATTGTAAGATGCCCGCAAGCCATCGTCGTTGCTTTCAGACGTTGAAGCGAACATACTATGCACGGTGGGTCTCTTTTCATACTTTTCCTTCAATGTTTGGAAATATTTCAAATCCTTACCTATTTTGTCAGGATGACCACCTTCTTAGATGATCTTCCAGCTTCGATGGTTTCATAGAGTCATTGCTCAAGACTTTGTTGCATAAAAGACACATGGGCAATCGCTTGTCTGTATTTGATGGAAGAAAACCAAATTTCAAATATTCAACACTGTACTGTCGACACTTCTTCTTAGATTCAGCCATGTTTCGTATCAATTACTTACCTGTAAATATGAAAAATGTTTGTTAAGTAATCTTAAAATGATTTAACAAACATAATAGAAGTGGCTTTTTAAGATACAAGTTGCTAACAAATAGATAGGTAGGTACTTACTTTTCCAACACTGGCAAACAATAATATCAATTCACTTTAATTTTCAAAAGTCTGAAAACTACTTCCGTCACTGGTGAACACTTATATAGGTACACTTTCTTTTTGAAATTCCGAAACAACTGAGTAATGTTTATCATTCGCATTCGTATTTATATTAAAGAAAAATCCAACAAGTTCATGCAAGTTCAGACACGACTTTAACTAGGCGGGCGGGCGGCGCGGCATCGGCGAGTCTTGACACGCTCTTTCTGAATATGGAATATGCAAGTTCTTACAAAAACAATTGCTGAGTTCTTATAATATTGTCTTCCTATATTCATAGGAGAAGTCAAGCTTCTTATAATATTGTCTGCCTATATATATTATTGTCTCCCTTATTCATAGGAGAAGTCAAGTCCGGTCACCTAATACATTTTTATAGACCCCCGTTAACGAGTTGTGGACCCCCATTTTTTCCACGCAAGCGTAGACCCTATCGGGCTCCCGTGGACCCCTGGGGTCCACCTGGACCACTTTGGGAATCTAGGCTAAAACGAAGCTACAGCTTTGATGCAAACTTGAAATTACAGTGGGCGATTTGCCAAATGTTCAAGTTGCTTATGTGAACACACCTTGCGGATAGTAAACTCGCGAAACAATCACATATCTCACCGATATTAATAGGTGGCAGTAGTTGTTACAAGTAAATAATTTCAGTTTCTTTTCTGTTTTCAATTTGATAAACATAAAAATTCAATTGCCGAGGGAGTGATTCTTAAAGTTTACTAAACCGTGAGTACTTTAGTCGGTGTCATGGCAAAACTCTTATTGTTGTCTTCACATTATCATCACATCATCACATTATCATCACATCATATTGTTGATCTGAGAAAAAATACGTACCTAGTAAATTGGCAAGTAAGTCTCATGATTTTTCCTTTAGTTGTAAACTTATTTTTTTTACTGTCTGATTTAAATGTCTTTTAAATATTTCGTTAAAAAAAAGTCATAAGTTAATGGTTTTGGTTTCAAAATGAAGCTAAAATTAGTCTGTATAGCTGTTGCTATTAGGAGTCAGCTGAGTTTCACGTTGTTTCCAACAATTTGTCAATAAAAATTAGAGTAAGTTTTGATAATGAAAGAAAAATTGTACTGGATTGCCTAAACAATCAACATTCCTATGTTTTGACAATAAGGCTGAAAGAAAAGTCATTAATAAGCAAAAAAAAAGCTTTATTTCCAAGGAACAGCTTCGAATGATTTTTAAATTAAATAGAAAGGATACAATAAATAAACATCAAAAATTACTAATTTTTATTGATGAATTTTTTAAAAGATGGTATAATTCAGCTGATTTCTGATAGCGAGCGGTATGCGCAATAATTTTTGCTTTATTCTGATACCAAACTCATTTTTGTCACTTAAAAAGGACGAGCAGGAATTTGAAAAAAAAAGTTCACAATGCTAAATCTCTATTTCATTTCAAAAGCACCACCTTGTATAGACATAATTTATTATAAGCAAAATGTGTGCTGACGACATCTCGTGTAAAACATTGACACGTATGATTAGTATATTATATTATGATTAGCCGATGATTTGGTAATCAAAGGTTCATTCGCAACGCGACGACTTTTGCAAGAAAGATTACTGCAAAAACAAGTCAACGCAATTTTTAAATTCTACGGGGTCTCCATCCTTTCGGGTCAATATTGGATATATAATAGTTCACACCAATCTGAACATTTGGATATAAAGAACCTATGGTCAAAAACGCATAGTTCGTGTTTTATTTTGTAAAACATACACTTCATAAAATTGCCATTATTTATTAAAAAAAAGAATGTTTATTCTATTGAAACACGTTACCGTAATATAAGAAATGGAAGTAGATTACACGTGCTACGTTTTTTTAAATAAAATATGAACTATACGTTACCAACCATGGGTTTTTTATGTCAAAATATTCAGTTTAGTGTCAACTATCACATATCTAATTTTGGACCGATAGGTTGGAGACACCCTGTATTTACATAGATACTACAAGGAATATCAGTACAATTCACTTTAACTTTTGTCGCGTTTACTGACGTAACGACGTCGCATTGTAATACTCAGCAGTATCAAAAGCTATTCAGATTCTAGTTTAATGTTACTTTTTATAAACCTGTAACGGTTGAGGTTTACAACTAACGACAGCTTTAGAGAAACAACCTAAAAAAAACCAACAAAGGAAATACGGATCAATGTAGCGCACTAGGTTTGTCGAGAATAAAGTATTTATAATAGTTAGAGCAGCAGCGTCCGGTTTCGTCGTAGGGGGTCTTTAAAAAATTCTAAGAAATTAAACTGCTGTCTAACAAGGCGCCACCTGCTAGGTAAAAGAAAGAAATAAAACCGACAAACAGGAGATCAACAGGTTTTACTTAAAGCCTAATACGCTAGATCAAACACAACAATTAGCCCTAAGAGAAAAACAGAGAATTCAATAAAACAACAAACAAATCTTATAGTAATAGGTGAATGTGACAGAAATAGATTCACAGGTAAGCTTTAGTTACAACAAAATTAATGTTAACGTTCCAATTAAGGATTGGCTAATCGCTAATAGAAAGACTCTGCGTACACATATCACTTACACACGGCGATTTATCTGGTCAAACATGCAACAACACTGACTCAAAGTAAGATTACAAAGGGTAAGTACTTTTCGCAAACCCAAAAGGTTTTTTTGTTTTTGAGTCAACCGTTCTAAGTGAAGCGCCCAAGCTTGTATTAAGCTGGTTAAAAACGTTCGGTTATAGAGAATACCACCGAATAAAGATTTACTTCAGAACTAAAGATCAAGCCGTTTCATGTAATATGTACATGAGCTTCATACGCATTAACAATGGATAAGTTACTTAAATAACAAAACTTAGCTGTAATCTGATGGATGCAGTTCCGAGAGTAAGGGTTTCGTGCTAGCGACGATATCGAGAGTTCGGAAAGTTAGGTAACCCCAGGATTTATCTTAGGGGAGATGTGCGAAGAGAAACGAAAAGCGTTAGGCTCCCTCTATGAAGTTATAAAGCATAACCAACCCCTGTTAAACGTGGTATTCACCGGTTGCTTGCAGCTTATCTAATGCGAAACCGTAATGTGGTCTTTAATTGACAAAGAAGGTCTTAACCAGCCACTTTAGCACCCTCAAGAGTTATGCAGGTATAACACACAGCAAAATCATAAAGTCAAGGAAGGTGCTAAAAGAATTTTACGGGGAAATTAAAATAATACAAACAAAAAAGAAAAGCAATGTGTAGTCACGGTGAATTTTGTCGAATTTAAAATTAACCAATAATTTTTATTGGAAATCTTGTAACACACATAAATGATGCACAAACTTTTTATCGAAACCGTAATAAAGAAGTTTTCCATTTGGTGCAACCTTTGGGGATGACGCTGTATGTTATAAGAGCATCCAGATGGTGCTTATAGAATTAAGTAGGTGCAATTAAGAAGATAGTGTCTTGTTTAAAAAGTTTTTGTTTAATAAAGGAGTACTAACCGAAATGTATCTTCACTTATTATCTCTTATTAGAAACCTCCTCCCTGTACAGCACATTTTGATCAGCATAATTCACTGCTATGACTACGAGAAAGAAATGATTACTGCGAGACATGCTGTTTATGAATATCTCCCATGATTATTTTGAGAACTAATCATTACGCAATCAAATCATTTCGGTTATATGACTTTTGGCTCTGCTGGATAGCCCTCACTGTTTAATCCCCGCAATGGTAGTATGCGAATTTTTAATCTCTTGTACTAACGTTTTGTACGATGTATTTTTCTTATTTGAAATTAGGTCATATATAACAGACAGCACAGTATTGTTTAACTTGTACTGTATATAGCTGTTCCAAAAGTTACTGAATACTAAATGTACCATCAGCGTACCAGTTTTCGGTAGCAGATGTGCGTTGATAATATTAAAATTCTTTGCGGAAGTAATTCGTTTTCAGAATCATACAGAAGAAATTGCTCTATGTGTGGATTTGTTTCAATATTTTGATAAGCCTAAGAAACAAAAAAAATGCATTACATGCAGTGTGTTAGTTTGAAAAAATACCACCCAGATATTTCAGCCACGATAGAAAATTTGAATACCGTGTGTCTCTGGCAAGACGCAACATAGGATTTTACTATAGCAAAAATTTGATTTAATCTACTATTGCTATGAAAATTTCAGATTGTCATATACTCAATACGTTACGACATTTTGTTGAAGTTAGAAAGAGAGAGCAAGTGTAGATTGTCTAATCTTCCTTCAAATGAAAATATTATTCTTTAAGTCTGTAAAAAATAAGTATTTAGTATTTTGTGATTTTACGAAAATTCTAATTAATGTTCAGTTGTTTTCATATTTTAATATAGCTATTGAAGCAAGTATAATGAACTACTTTTGTATAAAACTTGTTTGTATTGAATTTGGGGTTAAATGGGTAGACCTGTGTGTAAAGAGCAATAATGGCTAA
>JALBCR010000792.1:0-257829 GCA_030710515.1 Abscondita cerata | reverse complement strand
TTGATGTTGACGTACTTTAGCATTGCTTTTCAAGTTCAGAATAAAATTGTGAAGAAACAACAATTTGCAAACTTGACAGTTACTAAATGGTCTAATACTCTAATTTATTGTTACTATGTGCTATGGAAACAACAGGCAAAAAAAACAAAAACTACTGGCTAGATTTATTCAAATTAATCATCATTTGTTTAATGAAAATAGACGTTTCTGAAAATTTCATTAAAATCGTTTGAACCTTCTAGGTGTTGCAATTTTTCTGGAAGTCAGTATACTTTTATAGAGATTTTCAAAATTGAACAAATCTTGGTTGGAGTTCATATGGCAAATTGTTATTTCGGCTTGGCTTTGCGGTGATCATCATGAGAGATAATCTGTATAAAAAGTATCAAATCCGAATACGAAATAATTTTCTTGTCAAGAACATTGCTCTCAAAATCCCACGAGAACCATGATCTAAATTGGTGTATACTAATTGAGTGTGAACGACTGAAATTCCAAAAATCTAAAGTCTTCATGAACTGACATAAAATGAATTTAAGTTTTGGCAAGAACCATTTGTAGGTTGGTTTAAATTAATATGCGTTCAGGTACACTCATGAAATTTAAAACTTGGACACCACAATTTCTGTAAACAAAAGTTTGCACATTGTGAAGCGGGCTTAAGGGTATCATTTACAATTCTAACAGCAGGTAGTCTCAGCAGGGGTTATCTTATAGAAGGACTGTAGAATGAATCATTACACTAAGCACGTTTTAGAAAATAGGTAATTTACGTTGCTTACTTAATTTTTTCTTTAAAGAATATATTTGAAGGTATCGCTAATTAAACACCATAGCTCGATTAATTATCGAATCAAAATTTTGTTTAGGAAATGTTTACAAAATAAAATTAGAAATAATTTTGATTTAAAAACGTCTACAAGCAATAACTTTTAAATTAAATCAAAAACTAAACATGGTTATTTGGGTTGACTGATTATTACTTATTTTTAAATAAATCTAACCTACTAATTATTGTAAGTTATTAAAAAAATCATTAAACTCTCTATTCATAATATTTAGTCCTTACAAAATGTATATTTTATGACGTTTCATTTTTTCTGTAGTTAATATAAAAAGTGAAAATAAAAACTAAGGCAATACTTATTGTCAACGTATATATTTAGTTTTTGACAAGAATTTATTACATAATTATAATTAAGATACCAAGTTATAGTTTAAAATTAAATGAAAACTTTTTTTTAAATAAAGGTATTACTATATAAATAAATATAAGAAATCAATAATGTGACCTCCATTATTATTGATACATTCTTGGAGGCGTCTGCTCATTGACGCTATCAAGGTATCAATATAATAATATTAATCGTTTCCCATGCGGTATCAATGGCTGCAATTAGTGCATTACGGTTTACTGGTATAAAATTTGGCCCTTGTTGTCTTCGGATAACAGCAAGTATTCGAGCCCAAACATTTTCGATAATGTTAAAATCTGGGCTTTTGCTGGCCAGGGTAACAGCTCCAAGTTATTTTCTCGTATCCAATTGCGCACAACCTAGAAATCAATTCTTAGGGATGACGTAACAACAAAATTAATTATGAATATGAGAGAATGAGTTAGAAAAAATCTATGTTTTAAGTTGCTCATAATATTGTGAAGCTATCACTGGCAATCGCAACCGATTACATTCAAAAATATTTTTTGAACAATCGCTACTCATGTACAAGTAAATTAATAAAATATTTAAAAAACTAACACAAAAGAATAATTTTACAAGCAATGACTCATCTTCATTACATTCATTACAAAAATCATTAATCTATAAATACAAGTTTGAGACAGTTTAGAAAGTTTGTAACAGAGATTTTCCCATATAAATTTGGCTATATATTTGGATTAATACTCTAGATAATAATGAAATTAGGTATATTAATCAGTGTTTAAAGGACCTCGAGAACAACTTCAATGATTTGTATATCGGTTTAACGACGGTCTAAGTAAAGAAAACTTTAATCCAATTACTTGAAGGCATAAACACAATTGGAATTGTGGCGTAAAATATTGAACTCAAAGTTTTCAGATCGACTAGTTATATAACCAATTTACTTACGTGTGTTGATATATCTGTAATGTAATTTCATTAGGATCACTAATGTGTAATTAAATGTTTAGTAATTAGAGTTTCAGTTTGTGTTTTTATATGTGCATTGTTAAAAATCAAACAAAGATAGAATTTGGGCGCGATATTATACCTAAAAGAATTTAAATCTTTAAACCTATTTTGCAATCGCAATATTTATGTTTTCAGAAACCAATTCAATTTTGTAGAACTTGTAATTCAATTTTGATATAAGAAAATGCCAGATCACTTTAACATAAAAGCGCTTGTAAATGTAGGTTGAACGCATAGCTTTTTTTACAATAAATTTGTGTATACGTACTTAGTAATAAGCGAGTCAGGTTGTCGTTGAATGAGGCTGACATAGATTTTAAACAAAAAATTTTATTCGATCGGATGGAAACGTTCAAGTACGTTTTGTGGTTTGTTCGAGTACACGAGCACAATAGATTTTCAATCACTTTCTAGTGCTTGTGTTTTAGTAATGCCTGTTTAATGTGAAATACTAATTTTGTAAAATTCAAACGATTTTAAACAAATACGATTTACATAGAGGGAAAGAGGATGTAGCAAAAGTGAAATTAACAACAAATTTAATTTTTTTTTCGGTAACAAAATAATTAATATTTATCCGTGTTCTACTTTTCTACTTGCTTTAGTAAGAAAAGCATCTTCTAATTATTTGCTCTTCAGCAACAATCGTATAAATCGTTCCATTTTATTTAAATGCTTGCCTTCATTCAATAAATTAAATGGAAAGTTGACATGTGTCGTAAGTTCAGTAACAAACACACACTTTCAAGACTAGAGACTGTTAAGAGTAAATACAAAAAGACATTAGTGTCAGCTGTAAAAGAGAGAAGCTAAACAAAGCACTGATTGCGTATTTTGCACATAATTTTCTACCAATGCAATTAACACCTGCGCAACATATGAGAAGATCTTTATATGTTGAACTTTAAGTCAAGAGTAAATGAAATTATTGACCAACTTAAACATTCAATTCTCTCCTTTTTGCAATTTTACAAAGAAAATTTTAAGGTTTTAAAGGGTTTCAAGGTTTTAAAGTATATTATGATAAATACTAGGAAGCTTGTAAACTTCCTTCCTGCAACAAATATATGTGACTTTTGTTGTAAAGATTGCCGATAGAGGCGATGCCGTATAAAGTGTAAATTATGTGACGTCGTTTGAGATCCTCTAAAAATCTCCTCTTTGAGATTCAATTTTGAAAACTTCTACAAACATTTCTACAGCTGTGTTTTCTTTCTCTTATAACTTAAATCTAATTTTACATCACCACTTCGTAGTATTAAAATCACTGATTAAATTCTGTGCGGTTTGAGAGTCTAACCGTCGCTAAGACGCTAACTACTGATCTGAATCTGTGAGCAGTCATTGATGCTCTTGTTTATTTTTCTTCTGGTACGATTTTGTTATAAGCTGACGTTAACTAGTGCTTCCTGCCCTTTAAAGACCGTTGTACATCCTTAAACATCCCTATTAATCAAATTCTAGTACAGTACCGAGTTTTGAAGCATTATTTCAGACCAGCTAAACCGTTCTTTGACAACTTAATTATTATCGTTTACTTAAAGAATACCATAAATCGACCTAAGCATGAACCAGAAGTTACGTTTACCTTGAGTTGTAAAAATTTGGTTTGTTTATTTTATAACCAAATACATATTTGAACTTTGGCTAACTTATTTTCTATGATTTTTGTTACCTAAAAATAAAGTTGGTTCGATTCCTGCTTTAATAAATGTTTAATCTACATCTATAAGAGTTGCTGAAAATTAATTAACAAATATGTGATTCTATTTCTACTTTTTTATATCTCGTAATTATTTTTTCCAGGTCAATAAGCAAGACCTTAAAACGTTGCACCAATATATCTTTAATTAATCTTTAAATTTGAAACTCAGAAAAATATTAATAAATCTACATTTCCAACATAAGCTCAGTATTAACAATCAACGATTGAATATAAAATCAGTAAACAATTTATGCAGTTTAACAACAAAACATAATCATGGAGTGAGATTACGTTGGCTTCAAAATTTATCATAACAGCAAACAGGTTTAAGAACAATGTACGCGCTAATCAATAGTTTCCCAAAACTTACCCCATGTCTATGAGTAAAAAATTTATTTATTATACAAACTACTACAGCTTTTTCGGAAACGATCGAAAAGTTGTGGAACATGTTAGCATCTAATACAATTTATTTCGATACCACGTACTGCAATTAAATAACAAAAAAAACTACCTTTATACTATTTTAAAGCTTACCTGCTATTTTATACGACAGGAAACATGTATTTAATAAAATATTGTACGATAAACATTAATAATTTCTGCAATCGTCCTTTGTAACGAATGACAGCCATTTCAACACCAATGAAAACCAATCAAAAATTTTTGTACGGTATTATCGATATCTCAACGTTATGTACTGATCTAGACACATATTTATTACATACAGGAGTACGGAGTAGAATGCAATTACAACGTTACAACATACAGAACGCTAATGAAATAGTGTAAAATAGTTATATGGTTGGACAGTTTAGACCAAAATATACGAAAAATTTAATAACCATAAGCTCGTACAATACCAGATTTAAATAGTATACGGAATTTTACCAGCCTCCTTTAATATCCCAAAATCTTTTCACTCTCTAAACTTCTTAAATAGCTAAAATAAACACTATTTCGAGTTCAGCTAATACTCAAACTTTTTGTAAACCCCAAAATATAAAAAATCAAAAAATATAAAATTAAATGGAACACCTTGTATATATTTTATTGATGTAGAATTAAATTTTCTACATCTTGCTATAAACTTCTGTTTACCAAAACTCAAACTGTTAGCAAAATTTTTTTCCTCAAAATACACGTTTTCATCAAAACATTTTGATTGACAACCCAAAATTATAAAAATTGCAACAAAATCACTGGACAGATTATTTTAAATAGCCGAAAAGAAAATCTGAATAAACTGGAAATGTCAAATACGAGAAAAATTCTAAACGTCAGTATTCAAAATCTGTTTTTATTAGATATTGATATGGTTTTGGTCGCGATAATGATGGAATTTGTTTTTGCAACACATTATTTACAAGGATCTGCAAAATTTCAACGTTATCAGCTATTTGTCGTACTCCAATAGGATTCACAACTGCTGATGTCAAATTGCATATCTTCTTCAGTACAAACATGTTTCCTGGTATTTTTCTTATAGTTAGCTTAGAACATTGTTGTAGTTCCGGATCATATGTTTTACATGAGCTGCCAATAACAACTTCCATTCGATTTTCTGATGGAATAAAGCATGCTAATTACTTCTTTGTCGAAACTCCTCATTATTACAAACAATACAAAGACACAATAAAAGTGTAATAGATTCGACAATTACTAACACAACCAGTGACAACAATAAACTTTGACATTCAAATTTCATCAATTACTACTTAATTTTCGATGATAATTTTGATAAAAAACAGAGTGTTCTATTTAATTTTATTAAGTTATTCATCATTTTCTATACAAAGTTTAACATTTTTTTCTCATACATAAAACAAGTTCATGATTCAATAAACACATTGAGTTCCATAAATCACTTTTACTAACAGGCTGATGTCTAATTCATCAACACAACAAAAAAGTTTCCCAATGGACGCGACGGATTCCTCGTTAGATGTTATTAAGATCTAATATTAAACTTATTACTATTTGACAATGCATATAATTTACTTCAGAAAGGGAAAATAATGATAATCATGAAATTAAATGTTTAAAACCCAAATTGATGAATTTAATATTAGGTTACCCAATAAGAAAAAAATATTTATTATTTATTTTAATGATCAAAGTCATTTTTATGAAAGTTTTGCATTTGAAAAAATGAATTCATGATAAAAAATTTTAGATCACATGTACAGGGGTGTTAATAAATTAGGAAAGTAGAAGATAGGAATAACAACCATTATTTATTATTTCACAAACATTTTTAAACAAAATTATTATGTTAAGTCTGAATACTAACTTAAAATAAAAATTTAATTTTAAAAATAAAATTATAAAATAATATTAAATTATCGGAAAAGTGTGCCGAGTTGGGAGGTATAAGTAGAATAATTTTTCAAAATTCGAAATAGTTATTTCTTGAAATTTGTATTTAGAATTTACTTTAGTTTATAAAATTTTGTGAAAAATAATAATTAATGGTACTTAACTTTTGAAACATTATAGTATTTATTCTATCGTTCTTCTTCTTATTGTGAATTTATTTTCTCAAAAGCAAAATTTTTATAAAGACTTTGGTTGTAAAATGAATTATGTAATTTTTCTCTATTGGGCAATTACTGGTGGCAACAAAAATCGATTAATCGGTTAATTGATTTATATAGTAGACTTTCGAAATACATTTTTAAAATTGGTTTTGAAGTCGATTTTAAAACAGTTTTTAAAGCCGATTTTAAAATCTCTTCTTAAAGTCGATTTAAAAGTAGTTTTAAAGTCAATTTTATAAATAGGGTTTTTTGAGTCTAACGGTCAGTTTTAAAAATTATGAAATCGACTCTAATTTTTAAATCTTTTCTTAAATGGTAGTTTTTTATTAATTGTAATGACGAATTTAAATCCTGTTACTAATATTAATTGATTTAAAAATTCTGAAAAAATACAGAATAAAAACTGCCAGAAAAAATACACTCATAAAAATCCAAAGGAGAGAAAGCCCGCTCACTAAAAAGTGGCCTAAAGTCGATGTCTAAAATGTCATTTTAAGCGACTAAACAATCAAACTTTAAGCTTAACGCAGAGGCCCGGCTCGAGTAATTCAGACTACTGCAGCATTATTTGAGGAAATAAATGCTCTTATCTAGTTCTAGTGTTTAAAGGTTTGCGCCAAAACGCAAGATCCTCTAACACGCTTATATGGATTAATAAATTTACCAAACATTTATGCAATAATATTTTCTTTTATTACCGACCTTTAAGCACCAGTTGTATAAATCTAGGTTTCAATAAACCGTAGGTTGAACACAACCTTGGCTAGAATTGTATTTAAGCTACGGTTGAATTAAACCGAGTTTTATACAACCGGTTTATAGGAAACATGTTAAAATATCTTATAATCCTAACATTGACAAATTCTACCTGCTGCACCAACAAACTAAGATTTACTGTTTTAATCCTCTTATTGTTAACTATGTATATTCTTCAACGAACACTTGTCAGCATAAAACTGTCATTGCTTTGTACGGGTACATGATTGGTTTTATTAAACGTAAAAACTGTAAAAGAACTTTTTACAAAGTAAGATAAACTTCAAGAAAAAACTTATAAACCACGTATTTACAATTAATTAAACAAATTCAAAAATATTTATTGTTTTATAAATACGTATACGTACAAGCTGGAATATTCTAAATTATTTTGTTAAAAATCTAAATGTTTTTAACACTTACTTTTATTACTATTATTCACAATATTAACATTAATGGGGCAAACACTACAATATAGTATATTAATTACTGAGAGATCTGCTGCTCGAAGAACAGAGATTAATTTATTTTTAAACATTTTTAGACTAAATAGATCCAGAACGGTTTAATTAGTTAAAATTTGCAAAGATCTTAACAAAAATTAAATTAGATAGAACCAAATAAAATAGGATTTTTATTTAAAATAAGAGAGTCAATGGTTACTTTCTGTAATTCTAAGTGCGACATATTGATAAAAACCCATATTTTATTAAGCTTGTTCCTGACAAAATTATTACTGCAGATTTTGATAAACAAAAATATATATAAATTCTTTTATAATAAATTTTAAAATCGATTTTAAGAAACTATTTTAATATACTATTTTTGAGAAGTAACAATTAATCGATTTTTTCTCGGTTAATCAATTTTTCTAAAACGATTAATCAATTTATGTTTTCGATGGTTTTGCCTACCTTATTAAGGCGTACCCCACCTGCCAACGCATTGTATATCTTTTAATGTATTCTTAATCAATTTGTTATTCTCTATGCTAAATAATTAGTCTTTATTTAAGCAGCCTTCCTTACAGATCAAACCCGATGCATGCACATAGATCATTTACCTTTATAAATACGAGGAATTCACGTCTGACAATAAAGAAAAATGTTTTTGTATTTGATGCAAAGAAAGTGACATCTTATATGTAAACTATAAAGCAATAAATCGCTTATTTTTGTATTCTAATATAGATCTACGAAGTTCATTGTAGTCCTCACAATTTGTACTAAGTGAAGGTACTACGTATTCTAAAATATACCTTTATTAGGAATGTATAAGTATTACATACTATATGATTGACTAAAAACTGTTATGTTAAATTTTTCGTTTAAACACAATATCCCATTTTCTGTAACGTGGCTCCACCGAGAGCACGTTACGGAACTGGCATTACGAATTGTGTTCTATTTACTGTTATAACGTCTAGTTGTCTAATGGCTGTAAGTCTAATCACTATTTTATAATGTTTATTTGACTATTGCTTTATTGCTTTTAATTTGGCTATTATCGACACGATTACTTTTTACGAACTAACATTGCACCTACAACTGCAATGGTTAATTTCAGGATGTTAGTTGGAGCTTTCTGGTTTACTTAACCGTATAGTTTAAACCGACACGCTCTCGAATATCTGAGCTTAAAAGCGTTTTTCCATCTTAAACAGAGAAAAGGACGAATCACGATTAGATATCTTTGTAACACTATTATCTTTTATCCAATTAAGATCACTATAAATTTTACTGTCACAAGACCTTTCCCTTGATGTTTATTCATTTGATTAACATCTGATTCAAGAAAAAACTTCGATTTTAAACAATTCGCCAAAAACTCTATTATTGTAAATTCTGCAAATTAGATTGCGTGTAATCAAGCAACAGTGAAATTCCATTTGGTCGTTAGTTAAATTAAATGAAAATTTAATATAAAGAAAACGGAAAATTTAGAAAATAACGATTTAATCTTTCATCCATGATGGCATCCAATTCAATAGAATATCATGTGTACTAACATTAACGGAACCAATCAATTACAAATATACTTAAAAATAATGAATTCTTACTACTAATGATAACAAGCACGAACGTCAATTTATTTTAACAAACTGGTATAGTATTTCATCGTTGGATTGAATAAAAGAATTTTAAATTGTTTCCATAGTGCAATTTAGTCCTAATGATTTTAGTAGAATCAAATTCAAATGCGCTACGGATTTCAAATGTAATTCGTATGTAACTTAACGGCAAACATCGCAAGAGACCAAATTGTTAGTGAAAACACACACCTGTCACGGGAAATTGGTAATCCCAAAGAGGATTTAAATTGTACGACATTATAATGGAAAATAACAAGCACAAAGCGACAGAGAATTTCCAAAACGTATTTGAATTAAATTTCTGTTCTTTGCGTTGCTTCAGATTCGATTTGTTCCACAAAATTAATTAGATAATAAATTAATATCATTAGCTCGCGCAGTAAAATAAAGATATGAAGCGGTTTCAAGAAAATTCCTGGATTAAATTGCTCAAAGAAGGTGTCAAAGCTTAAAATTGCATTACCACGTAATATAAAGGAAGCTAAAATATATTTTTAGGTAGGTAAAAGACTTAACAAAGATTTGAAAATCCAATTCCAAAGCTGCAGGCTCTACATAATTACATTCACCTACAAACTAGCCATAATACCGCATACTAGTGCTTTAGTGATATTATGCAGTTAAGCTGTTTTGTTTAGTAACGAATGAAAGTACATTATAATTGATTTCAATTTTTGTCGCCTTCAAAATGAGAGAAGAAATCTTTATTGCAGATAGATTGTTGTTTAGAGTAACAGCGCAGTTTTAATATCCTGCAAAATTTATTTCCAGAACGACTTTGCTGCCTCTTCGTTTTATTTACTTTATTAATGGTCGTTTCAAACACAGAACAGTGAAAGTCGTTTTTCGAAAGAAGCAGAACTTCATTTTTATAATAAAAGTTTATATTAATTTTATCCTTTATATTAATACCCAAAAATTTAATAGACTTTAGCATCAAAGAGTTGTCATTGAATAAGCATGCGAGTAAGTTCTTTTGCCATCGATTTAAAAAATAACAAGATTAATTATAGTTAAACTTCGTTTGTGTACATTGCGTTTCAGTGTGTCTTATTGTTCATTACTAATAAAGCTCGCGTATAATTATTTCTTAGTTAATGTTGCAACAGTTTTAAGATACTAATGTGTATACATTCATAAACAAATTAACAAACATTAAACTCAGCAGTGAACTGCTATTTTTGTATTTTGCAGCGTTAATTAAAACGAATTTAATTTATTTCGAGATTAATTTTGTTACAAATTCTGTTGAACTATCATAAACCAAGTGTTAATCTAATATAATACTTCTTTAACTTGGAGACCTTACAACACAAGTTGTTTGAAAATTAATTACTATGCGGTTTGTTTACACAACTTTGTGTATTTCTAGCAGGATTTTTTGCTTATGATATAACATTTAATAAACATAAATTCAATATCTATCACTACATTGTTTTTTTACGTAATAATGCAACACAAACAAGGGTGGGAGTATGGACGTAGCTAAGATGAGAAGACGTGCATAAAAATCTCTACGGTTTCGTGTTATCGTCAATTTGGAACGGACAAACTGTCGTATGGGTCGTCAAAGTAAAGACAAGGTGTTGGTAAGCAGTGGGCCCCCAACGGAGATTTGGAGCTGAATGAACCCCTGGGCTCCGTTTACTGAGGATTTTTAATGGGTACTTCCTTAATCCGGATTGAGTAAAATGACAATTCTAAACTTTAAAACGTTGGTAAAAGCGCGATCAAACATACATGAATGTGAATTAAAAAGACTTTTGACCATGTACAAATTAACATAATTCTATTAAATGAAACATCAATCATCGCATTTGAAACACAGTATTGAGCAAAGCACAAAAAATAATAAACCTATAATTTAAACAAAAAATTGATATTTGTCACAAAAATTTATATGGTATGTTACTAATCACGATTTCTAATTGACAAAAATTTAACTACTCAAAAACACGCAAAAGAAAATATTGTTTATGTTTTTACATCAAGTTACATTATTATTGTTATTATATCAATAGACACAAAGTTGGCCTCATACGAAACATAGTTTCATACAGTCATAGTTCAAATTTATCGTGTATAAATGAATTTTAATTGCGCAACATACCTAATAATATCCGGTTCAATAGTCAAAACCGATTTAATTAGTTTAAGCAACGTAAAAAAATTTAATTACGCAAAAATTCAATTACAAATCAAAAAAAATGTTGATAACTGGTGATTTAAGCTGATGGTAGCAAAGGACCTGGAGGCCTCCCCAGTCGAAGAAAGTATCGTTCGGTTGTACCAAAGCGGACTCGGTAAGCGCTGTCGGCATCTTCAAAGGTATAAACCCAAAGGAAAATCTTACTAACTCTTTTTAAGAAATGTACCTGAGAAGGTAGTCGTTATCAATCACCACAACGGTATTGTCAAGTTATGAATTAGCATAAAAAGAATTTTATGCTAATAGCGAAAAAATCGTTACTAAAACCGCATAAGCAAAATTTGCTGAATGTAAAAAACTAAAACTCAGCTGCCTCAAAATTAGGTAGTACTCTGAATAAAGATTTTAGAAATAACTGCTCAAAAAGCGAACCCAGGCCAAACCCACACTCCTGATCTCACTTCATCGAGTAGCTTAAACTTTTTGTGCTATATGAACATCTTCCGCTTGGAGAGATGATCGACAACTCAACTGAATACGGCAACGGGAGTTTCTATTGTTTAAACTCCAAGTACTGTTCATACAATGAGCAAAAATAATGGAACAGAGAAGTAATGAAATTACATTTAAAACAAAGTGTAACCAAAAAATCAATGGAATCAATCAATGAATAAGTCTTCTATACATTGGAACATAATTAGAAAACAAATGACGTTTATAACGTAACTAATCTAGTAACAGTGAGAATTTTTAAGGGAAAACGTGCATCTTAAATATAATTAAAAACGTAATTTGACAGCCAAGGACGCAAATTAAAGCTGCTACAGTAAACGTATTTAATCAACATAAATCGTAATTAAACGACAGACGGGCACATGCACTCACACTATATTAATAAGATTGTAATTGGTTTGCCTATACTTTGTAGGGGATTTTGTAGGAGTAGAGTTTTTAAGGAAACTCCAAGTTCTTTTTTTCACCGACGTTTTGACCAGTCTGGCTGGTCTTTTTCAAGGCATCTTTAATGTTCAAAAGAAAGTAATTACATTTCTTATACCTATAAAATTATACAACTTAAATCAAAATTGATTATATAAAAATAGTTAACAAGTTATATAGTTATCAGTGACTAGACTACTTATTAATGAAACTAATTGATTAATAAGTTTAGCAACACTTACCAAAGAAATTGGAAGTTAATAGAGTAGTTGCATATTTTAGTGACCAGCTTTGTCAACTTAATAAAATATGTAATACATGAAAAGTCATTAAAGCTTAATAAATTTAATAAAACGTAAAATTAATTGTAAACTACATACACGTATTACAATGTTCGAACAATGAATGTCATTACAGATATGGAATCTATGATAATTTTCAAGGGTGACCGCTTATTTCTTTATATTAAATTGTATGTAATTGTTATCAAAGGTTTTTTTTCTATTATTCCATTTTTAGTAGTAATAAGTTATTTAGTACTAGGATTTAAGCACGCCCTACGGACGCTTGAGTTTTGACTCTATAACTTTGGACCTTAAGATCATAGGTCAAAATGATGTGTACAAAGAAGCTGTCTTGTTAAGACAAACATATTTGGTAATAAAAACAAAATTAATTTTGAAGCTTGGGGAGAGTGGGTGTGGCCAGCCCTCCAGGGGTTTAAAAACCCTTGCACCCAGACCTCCTTAAAATCCTCTATCAAATGGTGTATTCAGTTTTTTATTTTTTTTAAACGTTAATGTAGATCATTTCTTATATTTAGTTGTGCAAACTTTCCTACGCATGTAGTAGCCACCTACTACATTTTTGATTACAATGGAGTATAAGTTGTTGCAAATGTTTCAGTAGTCATTGTAGCAGCATGTTCTAGTTAGAACAGTTTTAATAAAAGTAGTTCTCCTGGAAATCGATATAGATCTAAATGTGTATACTGCTATAATTGCAATAAACATGGTCACTTTGCAAGTCAATGTAATAAAATAAAGACAAGAATAAGAAGAAATCTATTTGAACATATGACAACATAAGTTTTCTTTTACTAAACAGCAGCATTTGTGGTATCTGCGCTTAAAATAAATTCATTGGGTTTCAAATAATTAAAGAATGGTTTAGTTGTGGGGTAGTTTTTTCATAACTTTCCTCCATATGTTACATGGAAGCTTGTGCTGTAAGTTTTCATAAATACAAGATATTACAATCAAAATTTTAAACCCAAATTTTAGAGCTTTAAAGTGAAAATTCGGAAAACGCCCGGGCCCGTTGATTTTTGATTTGATGGGGACTTTGTCTGCTTTCTTTATCCAAGCAACTTCAACCTTCTACAGGGGAAACACAACCACTTGATTTGAAATAGGGATAAAGAGTGTTGCGATACATCAATTTGAAGATCTCATCTAGCACTAATATTTAATGTTAATTAAACTAATATTTTGTCGCAAAATTAATTTCTAAATTCATGTAGACCCATCAACTGCCAAATAAAAATAAGTTCTTTTCTCCATTTCCATTTATTATCATTGGCCTTACGTTCAGTTACAAATTGTTTGTCACATCTGCACTGATAATTTAATCTTTGATGTGTATCATTAGACACATAAATTAAAATGCACTTTTTGTCATGTTTATTTAAAGAGAACCCATTAAATCTACGTTTGATTTGAATAAAACATTTACTAGAAATCCAAACAATCAACACAAAATTGATTCGAATAAACAAAATAATTATTTATTATTTAAAATAACTCTTTCAGTGCAATATGAATGTTTGCAGAATGGTTGAAAAACAAAAGAAATGTTCGTTAAATGGCTTAAACATTTTGTAGGTTCATTTAAAACCACCTAAAACAAAAAGTTTTATTAATATTAGACAATCATTCAAGCCATGCTTCACTGACAGTCTATAACTTTGCAAAGCAAATAATATTACCATTTTATCCATTTCATCCTTACCTCTACAGGACACAATCTTAGACGTTTTGTTTTATAGACCACTGTAATCATATTATAGGCATAAGTGCAATCTCTACATGAAATCCCATGCAAGTGAAAAAATATCTTCGTATGAAGTTGCCTCATTATATCAAAAACTTGCGCTAACCATGCATCGGTAGATAAAGGAAAATCAAGATTCAAGCAACAAGAACCTATCCCATTAACTTTGAGAGAATTTGGCGCCAGATGATATTGGACCTTACCAAAAGTGACAGAAGCTCAAAACAACGTTGCTCTTCAGATAATATAGTCTCTTGCTTACGCTTTCGACAGTAAAATTTTTACTTAATTGTTGTAAAGAAGACCCTCCTTCCAAAACCAAAAAAAAGAAACTAAGTAAGTTACAAAATCAAATCGGAGACCTAAACAGTAACTGACTATTATATCCTGTACACCACTTAAGGAGCTATTGGAAGGAAGGAAAGAAAAATAAAGCAAATCTGGAGAAGAACAAATAAAAAAAAGGTTCGGAAAGAAGTCAAGAGAAACATATTGAACTCACGCGACAGAACTAGTCCTGAAAAACCAAAGATAACTGACGTCAATACCCGGATAAAACTAAGCAAAAAGATGAACAGAATCGCTGTCATAAAAACTCTATAATCGGAATCTGATGTAAAAAAAGGAAATTTGCAGTGATAGCGAAAATCATGAAACAGATTTAAATTTATGCCTTGTTTGTAATGATTATCGGACAAATAATCAAAAACTTTCTTACTTCCCAATTCTTTAAAATAAAATTTAAGAAACATTCATTTGTAATTACACCTAAATTAACAAATACCTACGATGATTGCATGCCAAACATGGGTAGAAATTTAACCTGTTAGGTTTGCATCTTTATCTGGAAACTATTCTATATAAGTATGACACAGATCGTAAATGTTTTCAATATTAAATATGGTTTAAAACAACACATTTATACTAACCTAAGAATTTGTGACAACTAATGTATGTGATACTATCACTAGAATGACCTATGCAAGAGGTCAGATTTTAGAAAAAAATATCTCGAAATAAAATGTATGTTACTATAAATATTATTTTTCAAAAACCCTTTTAAAATCCTGTGATTACTTAATAGCAGATTGTAACAAAATTGTATAAATTTTTTTTGGTGCCATTCTATTTAAATAACTATTCTTTAACTTCCCTATTAAAAAACAATCAATAACTAGACCTTAATGTTTTCTATCCATACATAAACTTTATCCCTTCTAATTGGAAACCTCACTCAATGCATTTCTGAAAAAAGCAAGAACAGAAATTAATTATTTTTTAAATTGTCAATTATAAAAATTATGGTACAATAAAACAATAAATTTCTAATGGCAAGCTGTTAGTTCAAAACTAATTCTAATTAAGAAAATAACTTTTATTTGAATTTGTTTCGTTTGACATAACTGATGCCCCTGTATCGATTTTGTGTGGATTTCATCTTTGCTTTGAAAGAAAACCCTAATGCAAAATTTTCATATTGTGTTGTTATTTATTCTAACAAACGATGGGAATTTATTTCAATAAATGACAACAAAGCTTTTATTATTTTCAATTTACAGTTTTATTAAATTCTTGAAAGCAAAGCTTATTTCTAACACACAAAATAACTGTCGTGTGTGATATTTAATGCTGTCTTTTTATTTTTTAATATCATATTCAAAACCTGTAAACTAATTCTGGGCACGGAGAAATGCTATTTAATAACTAAATGTCTGGTATGCTGTTTGCATTTATAAAAATCTGGGTACAGTTAATTAGTCACCAAAATTCAGGGTGTAAGATGCTTATAATAGTAGAGAAAGCGTTTGTAATGCAAGGTTCTGCTCAACCTTTTAGTCCCTCTAATAACGTTCATAATTGTTTTATATAAATAAATCTCTCCTTTACCTGGAGCTCGAGAAGATTAAAATTTTGTTTTGTCAGAAGCCTTTGCGTTTAAATTACTTTCCTTTTCAGAAATACGTTTAAAACAGACACGTATTTCTTTGTTAGTCAACGAAAATTTTAAAAATATTTAATCACACTAAATGATGGAATTATTATCGAAAAATTACTTAGCTAATTGACAATTTTATAATTACAACCCATTTTAATATTTATTATTTTTAACTCAGCCTGCACTAATTTGTCATGGTCTTGTTACAAACGCCCTCAAAGACATAGAAAATACAACGATTACATACTGCAATTAATTAGTTCCTATATAAGTTCGTTATTTATTAAATGCCTGCAAGTGTTTTCAAAACTATCAATGCATATTATTATGCCGTTTTTTTCTCTTTGCCTCACTTGTTTCCCTTCATTTTATTGCCATATCAGATTTTTATTTGTCTATACTTTCTATAACCAAAATTAAATTAAAGAAATGTTCTTCATATGGATGAAAAAGATTATGAAATCAAAAATTACCTGAATAAGTAGGATAACCATTTTTACTCTTTTGATAAGTCTTTAATTTATGCTAATGTTGCCATGTATAGTTGGATTCACCGGGTCTGACCGGGTTTTTATGTATGACTCATTGCAGTAAACTATGATAATCGACGTGACATAGTTTTCTGATTCTGTAAATAAAAATACTAGTAAAATGCAATTGAGAAACGTATGTCGTTTCTGTTTATTTTATGTGCAAGCAATGAAACGTAGTATGTAAGAATTGAGGCTTCCACGGCCGAAGTCATTATTGAAACAAAACGTCTTCCGGGATTGGACCGTGTCAAAAGAATAAGCGTAGTTGCCAACGTTTCGCCACCTACCGTAAGGGGCATCATCGGGGCGAAAAACTTAAAATAAACAAAACAAAACTTCAAAGAAGATAACTGATAGCCAGGGAATCAACTTGTGGCCAACCCAGACTCTAGACTAAAAGTAATCTTCAATAAAGTTACTTATTTGCTCAAAAGTTAAATGTAAAGTAAGCTATTGGTAAAATAAACTTAAATTATTATTATATTAAACCTAATTTTAATAATTTATTAATTGGAAATTCAAAATTAATGTTATATTGAAGAAATTAATAAAGAGTAGGTTCCTTCTGGAGTTTAAAATCAACCTAGATCTTCTTGACATAGAAAAGAATAAGATTGTTCAAGTGTTCTTGTGGAAGAAGATTCCACTGTTGCTAAAAGCAGTTGCTTGCAACTGCCGACAATTTTGTATTGTGTCTGTATGTGACAGACATTTCTCTGAAGCATATCCCATGCATGCTGAATGAGATAAGATTTGGGGATTGAGCTGGCCATGGCAAAACCTTAATTCTGCTTTATTTAACCAATCAGTAACAACTTTGCCACATGTACACGTGCATTCTTATGCATAACTATTTTTGTAAGCGGTTAAACAACAAATTCAAAAAATTCGTAACATATTGCTCAGCATTTAAGAATTGTTCTAAAAAGGAGATCAGTTTCTCTAGCATACCTCGTCGATATCATTACAGAACTACCTTGGTAGCTATATACACTTCTTTGGCATACTAAAGCCTGGCTCTACTACCAAGCTATTAATCTGCTAGTATCTGATCTTAATCCCAATCAGAAAAAAGTATAGTCGAGTTGAGTCCAGTTTATGTTTTTTGAGCACAGTTAAAAGCGATGTCCTCGATTTCCTCCTTTTTAATTAATGGTGGAACTCTAAGGCAGGGTCTGAAGTAAAGTATAACTTATTTTAAACGACGCCTAATGGTTTAGCTGTGAACTGTCACGTTATGCATTGCTGGAGATGCCATGTTAACTCAGTAGCAGATAGTGAACTCTGACGGCGAGCTGAAAAGCAATGTACCAATCCTGAAACAGTGGAGGCGCGTCTTTTCCAAATGTTGTTCCCTGAGGTTACTGTATCTCTGTAACGTCACCTATTCGGCTAATTACGCTCTGTGTTGTACCTAGCCGTTTGGTTACGTACTTCTTTTACCCAACTTCCAGCATTCCACTGTCCTATTCATTCGTCAGGATACATT
The DNA here is from genome assembly GCA_030710515.1 of Abscondita cerata. Lineage (NCBI taxonomy): Eukaryota > Metazoa > Arthropoda > Insecta > Coleoptera > Lampyridae > Abscondita > Abscondita cerata. The sequence goes on along the minus strand of JALBCR010000792.1, from coordinate 239,464 downwards.
TATGTTTGTTTTTAACGCAATTATGCTTACACCTTGTTACGGTAACTTGTTTACAGAGCAATTAAAAATAGTTTCATCGGTTTAAGCAGCTGTTTAATCGGTTACAAAAAATATATCAATAGCAATACAGAATATTGTGCTCTCTCTCGGTGATATCCACATAAATATAAATTAATTAGCGACACAGCAAACAGGTAACAGACAAACCTCGATAACTGTTGCTATTGAGTGAGACGAGGAGTACCACTATAAGCGCCACCTTGACTTAAAACATACCATCAAACCTAAATAAGGTTACTTTGATAGTAATACAAACAACAGGGATAAGAAACCATCGAGTACAAGTAATTGGTCTAGCAACACAAAGTTCTTTCGACATAAACATATAGTTACCTGGAGATAAGTTACTTTTAACTAGGATCACATACATGTATCGTTCATTAAGGCGTCCTTGGAAGCGTTCGATCAATAGTTCCCCAGTTAGAGTTAAGAAATGGTTTGGTACTGGTAATTGGATTGTTTGATGCAATAACATGCTAAAATTGAAATAGCTGCATAGTATTTAAAGAAAGCCCTTTCCGATGTTAAAACAGAGACATCTCTAAAGTCGCTGGTCCCCGCTATCTTGCGTGACAAACTTTTACCTGGCACTTCCTAACAGCTTAGGTTTATTTCTTATATATCACTTCTTCAAGTACAGCGTAAGGGTCGAGAGGTTATTGCATCCAATTACAACAGCATAAGGCAGTAACGGTTCCAGAAGACAACCTACAATTTCTGGATCGTAATCAAATCTCAGCAAGACATCAAGCAAAAGTAATCCCAGACAAATACGAACGGACAAAGAAACTGTAATAATTAGAGAAACTCAATGCAGCAATCGGTTGCCATGTGATGAAATATAAGTCATAAGCTTACCTAAAAACGTTCATTCTAAAACCACATTCCGATTAATTTATCATTACATATCCGGTGTAATTTTACGTTTTACAACAGGCGGACGAAGTTATAACAACTTTAAATTAATCCATCACTTTGTGTTTAGAATTTCCTTCTCGCACTTTCTTTTTTTTTATAAACATGACTGTCCTCTGTTACCAGTCAAACACAAAAGAGAAAGAACGTCAAACAAGCGCAATTGGGTTTAGATGTTAACCTTGTCCCATTAAACTTGCAGTGAGAGTAGACAGGTCGTAAGAGGCAAAGTGTTAACAAGTATCGAAGAAAATTTTAACGTTAGAAAAGTAAAAGCTAGTAAACATGAATTTTTTATCGTAACCATAGGTAATAATTTTTGTGAACAACGTTGAAACATGGTGAGAAAGTAACACACTAAATTTAAAATTTAAACATTTTAAAATTCTACTAATTAACTAAAAGTTGTTTAATGAATTTTTTGACAGACTTTTTGTTTATAAGTTACCTACCAATTAAACTCAAACAGCAGAATACAACATTAATAATAAAAGTGAAATCAAGCAAATTAAATAAAAATTGATATTCTTAGATTATGTTGACGTGGGGTGTATGTTTTTATGCGCTTGCTTCTTTAGCTTACAACAGTAATTGACATACAACCTGTTTAGACTTTGAATTGAATTTGAAGTGGAAGTTTGCAAATCGCAAACTTTAAATTTAAAGCATGACTCAAATTTCAAAGTGGACCTGTACAAACGGTGTGTTTGGTACAAGAATGTAAACATACTCTTCCCCATAAATTTGTTAAGTAGAAACGATAAATTTTGATGTAAAAAAAGATTTTGTTGGCAAGTTAACAACAGTCTTGGAGTTGAAAAGGCAGTAAAACGCCAAAAACACAGCAGTGCCTGATCTTTGGGTAATCCAAAATTACAAAATGTGAACTTTGTCGGCAGATGTAGTAAGCAGGTTACATAAGTCGATCCTTCCATTATTTTTATTATCTTATTTCCGGACGTGTAACGTTAGCACGCGACGACAGTAGATGTCGCAACACTTATTACAAAATGGTAATTAGAAAATTTTATTAAAAAATGCAGCCTTAGAGACAGAGCATGGCTTTTATGCAAGAAATTTCTGTCCGTTTTTTTGATAAAACTCTGCAACTTGTTGGCATACACGTGCAAAAATATCTCGTCGTAAACATATTTCCCAATACCAGCTGACGACAAAAACCATACGTAAACTTATCTAAATGGGATTGAGTTGATGTATCCTCTTGGCAGTAGAACTCTATGCACAAAAATACAATCAAATATTAGCTTTATTTTTTTCTTATTTTTGTTTTTTTTATAACAAGCGCTAGAATAATATCGTCAATAAAATCTTAAAAAAGTTATAAAATTAATTTTATTTTACAGGACGGCTTTTTTATCGCTAATTCTGATATATAACTATCACTGATGATAACATATTGTTAATTTCATAATTCACAATATCTTCCAATGTTTGTATTTTTATCGTTCCTTTAAGTACCTAATTTCTGAGAGAGAGGAAGTGGTGTTGGGAATTGGGATACATTGCAGCTTAAAATGGTACCCTCAACTGTTGGCACATAGTCTTGTCTGGTACCATGTCTTCGTTGTTGGACAACTGATCATTTGTATACTACATATGAGAAAAGATATTTGAGGTTGATTTACAAAATAGCTAAAATCAATTTTGTGTGTATTATGTACTTCTGCGAATTTCAATAACCAAGACACAAAGGAACAAATTGATAACAAAAAGAAACATAATTTAACATTTCAGAGTTTGCTTCACCACTTGTATCAAAGACAAAGATACATAGCACAATAGCGAGTAACAATATCACAATCTTAGTAAATAAATTATGTGAACATTACAGATCATATCACAGATAAATTATCTGACAGCACAATTCACGTTTTGATAGGAAGTACCCTAATCATTCTTAATACGAATTTAATTCCAAACAAGTTACGTTGACTTCCTTAATTATAAGCTACAAAACAATGAAAGTGATTTAAAACTAATACCGAGATATGAGCGCAAACATAAGTGAAACAGTTATGCTTTAAAAGACCTGGTGAATTAAAATGGTTGGTTTCCTTTAAAACGCATGTAACTACAATCATGGAAGTTTCCAAAACTATATATATAAAACTTGAAGTTAGCTGTCAAATTGTTTTGTTTGAATCATGGGAACGACAGGTAGCTTCAAATAAATTTCCAAATGATACGGATGCACGGCATTAAATCAAACGCTGATTGGATTGATTACCAGCTGACACGATCACAACGGACAGGTGTCGTAAAGTGAAAACCGCCTGCTGTGATAAGATACAGCGGTTTCTTTGTAGAGATATCACCTCATAAACTCCTGCCTCGTAGAACGAAGGGTTGTGTTAGGTAACCCCAGAAGTACAAGTAAAAGAATGAAAAGCGACTCATAGGCTAGTTCTGAGCCAGTTATTCAATGGTTGGTCCCACCTGCGATAGAATTTCTAAAAAAGGATATCAAAATGAACTTGCTAGAGATAAAGAAATTCGTTTCACTTACGGCATTCGACAGTATGCATAACACAAATGTAACAATTAAGCTTGTAAATAATAAAGGTACTCAACAACGTCAAGTAATTAAATAGTTTGGGGGTTTTATTTAATAAAAGAAAGTACTTCTAAAGTTTACGAAATGCTAACACTTCACCTTTAGCAATAATAAAAACCACATATATACCCTGAAGCCACTAACGACAAATAATGTCAAAAGAAATAATGCATTATTTGGAAGAAGGAAGGCGATTTCACGCTATCTATCGAAATAAAAGTAACGGGCGTTCTAAATAATGTCCATTTAGTTGTAAAGTGGCTATTGGTAAAATAAACTTAAATTATTATTATTAAACCTAATTTTAATAATAATTTATTAATTGGAAATTCAAAATTAATGTTATATTGAAGAAATTAATAAAGAGTAGGTTCCTTCTGGAGTTTAAATCAACCTAGATCTTCTTGACATAGAAAGAATAAGATTGTTCATGTTCTTGTGGAAGAAGATTCCACTGTTGTAAAAAGAAGTTCTTGCAACTGCCGACAATTTTGTATTGTGTCTGTATGTGACAGACATCTTCTCTGAAGCATATCCCATGCATGCTGAATGAGATTAAGATTTGGGGATTGAGCTGGCCATGGCAAAACCTTAATTTTGCTTTATTTAACCAATCAGTAACAACTCTTGCCACATGTACACGTGCATTCTTATGCATAACTATTTTGTAAGCGGTTAAACAACAAATTCAAAAAAATTCGTAACATATTGCTCAGCATTTAAGAATTGTTCTAAAAAAGGAGATCTGTTTCTCTTTGCATACTCCCTCAATCGATATCATTACAGAACCACCTTGGTAGCTATACTTCTTTTGGCATACTAAAGCCTTTGGCTCTACTAACAAGCTATTAATCTGCTAGTATCTGATCTTAATCCCAATCAGAAAAAAGTATAGTCGAGTTGAGTCCAGTTTAAGTGTTTTTGAGCACAGTTAAAGCGGATGTCCTCGATTTCCTTTAATTAATGGTGGAACTCTAAGGCAGGGTCTGGTAAAAGTATAACTTATTTTAAACGACGCCTAATGGTTTAGCTGTGAACTGTCACGTTATGCATTGCTGAGATGCCATGTTAACTCAGTAGCAGATAGTGAACTCTGACGGCGAGCTTGAAAGTAATGTACCAATCCTGAAAAACAGTGGAGGCGCGTCTTTTCCCAAAATGTTGTTCCCTGAGGTTACTGTATCTCTGTAACGTCACCCTATTCGGCTAATTACGCTCTGTGTTGTACCTAGCCGTTTGGTTACGTACTTCTTTTACTCCAACTTCCAGCATTCCACTGTCCTATTCATTCGTCAGGATACATTTATGTTTGTTTTTAACGCAATTTATGCTTACACCTTGTTACGGTAACTTTGGTTACAGAGCAATTAAAATAGTTTCATCGGTTTAAGAGCTGTTTAATCGGTTACAAAAAAAATATATCAATAGCAATACAGAATATTGTGCTCTCTCGGTGATATTCACACATATAAATATAAATTAATTAGCGACACAGCAAACAGGTAACAGACAAAACTCGATAACCGTTGCTATTGAGTGAGACGAGTGAGTAAATTAATTATAAGCGCCACCTTGACTTAAAACATACTTCATCAAACCAGTCAAGGTTACTTTGATAGTAATACAAACAAATAGGATAAGAAACCATCGAGTACAAGTAATTGGTCTAGCAACACAAAGTTCTTCGACATTAAACATATAGTTACCTGGAGATAAGTTACTTAACTAGGATCACATACATGTATCGTTCATTAAGGCGTCCTTTTGAGCGTTCGACATCAATAGTTCCCAGTTAGAGTTAAGAAATGGTTTGGTACTGGTAATTGGATTGTTTGGATACATGCTAAAATTGAAATAGCTGCATAGTATTTAAAGAAAGCCCTTTCCGATGTTAAAACGAGACACTTTAAGTCGCTGGTCCCCGCTATCTTGCGTGACAAAATTTTAATGGCACTTCCTAACAGCTTAGGTTTATTTCTATATATCACTTCTTCAAGTACAAGTAAGGGTCGAGAGGTTATTGCATCCAATTACAACAGCATAAGGCAGTAACGGTTCCAGAAGACAACCTACAATTTCTGGACGTAATCAAATCTCAGCAGACATCAAGCAAAAGTAATCCCAGACAATACGAACGGACAAAGAAACTGTAATAATTAGAGAAACTCAATGCAGCAAACGGTTGCCATGTGATGAAATATAAGTCAGTAAACCACCTGCAAACGTTCATTCTAAACCACATTCCGATTAATTTATCATTACATATCCGGTGTAATTTACGTTTTACAACAGGCGGACGGTTATAACAACTTTAAATTAATCCATCACTTGTGTTTAGAATTTCCTTTCGCATTTTCTTTTTTATAAAACACGACTGTCCTCGTTACCAGTCAAACACAAAAGAGAAAGAACGTCAAACAAGCGCAATTGGATTTAGACGTTAACCTTGTCCTATTAAACTTGCAGTGAGAGTAGACAGGGTCGTAATAGGCAAAGTAACAAGTATCGAAGAAAATTTTAACGTTAGAAAAGTAAAAAGCTAGTAAACATGAATTTTTATCGTAACCATAGGTAATAATTTTGTGAACAACGTTGAAATGGTGAAAAAGTAACACACTAAATTTAAAATTTAAACATTTTAAAATTTACCAATTAACTAAAGTTGTTTAATGAATTCTTTTGACAGACTTTTTGTTTATAAGTTACCTACCAATTAAACTCAACAGCAGAAGACAACATTAACAAAAGTGAAATCAAGCAAATTAAATAAAAATTGATATTCTTAGATTATGTTGACGTGTGTATGTTTTGCGCTTGCTTTAGTTTACAACAGTAATTGACATACAACTCGTTTAGACTTTGAATTGGAATTTGAAGTGGAAGTTTGCAAATCGCAAACTTTAAATTTAAAGCATGACTCAAATTTCAAAGTGGACCTGTACAAACGGTGTGTTTGGTACAAGAATGTAAACATACTCTTCATAAATTTGTTAAGTAGAAACGATAAATTTTGATGTAAAAAATGATTTTGTTGGCAAGTTAACAACAGTCTTGGAGTTGAAAAGGCAGTAAAACGCCAAAAAACACAGCAGCGTCGATCTTGGGTAAATCCAAAATTACAAAATGGAACTTTGTCGGCAGATGTATAAGCAGGTTACATAAGTCGATCCTTCCATTATTATTTTTATTATTCATTTCCGGACGTGTAACGTTAGCACGCGACGACAGTAGATGTCGCAACACTTATTACAAAATGGTCATTAGAAAATTTTATTAAAAAAATGCGCCTTAGAGACAAAGATGGCTTTTTATGCAAGAATTTCTGTCCGTTTTTTTGATAAAACTCTGCAACTTGTTGGCATACACGTGCAAAAATATCTCGTCGTAAACATATTTCCCAATACCAGCTGACGACAAAACTATACGTAAACTTATCTAAATGGGATTGGAGTTGATGTAGCTCCTTGGCAGTAGAACTCTATGCACAAAATACAATCAAATATTAGCTTTATTTTTTTCTTATTTTGTTTTTATAACAAGCGCTAGAATAATATCGTCAATAAAATCTTAAAAAAAGTTATAAAATTAATTTTATTTTACAGACGGCTTTTTATCACACTTGATATAGCACTATCACTGATGATAACATATTGCTAATTTCATAATTCACAATATCTTCCAATGTTTGTATTTTTATCGTCTTTTAAGTACCTAATTTCGAGAGAGGAAGTGGTGTTGGGAATTGGGATAGATTGCAGCTTAAAATGGTACCTCAACTGTTGGCACATAGTCTTGTCTGGTACCATGTCTTCGTTGCTGGACAACTGATCATTTGTATACTACATATGAGAAAAGATATTTGAGGTTGATTTGCAAAATAGCTAAAATCAATTTTGTGTGTATTATGTACTTCATGAATTTCAATAACTCAAGACACAAAGGAACAAATTGATAACAAAAGAAACATAATTTAACATTTCAGAGTTTGTTTCACCACTTGTATCAAAGACAAAGATACATAGCACAATAGCGAGTAACAATATCACAATCTTAGTAAATAAATTATGTGAACATTACAGATCATATCACAGATAAATTATCTGACAGCACAATTCACGTTTTGATAGGAAGTACCCTAATCATTCTAATACGAATTTAATTCCAAACAAGTTACGTTGACTTCCTAATTATAGCTACAAAACAATGAAAGTGATTTAAACTAATACCGAGATATGAGCGCAAACATAAGTGAAACAGTTATGTTTAAAAAGACCTGGTGAATTAAAATGGTTGGTTTCTAAAACGCATGTAACTACAATCATGGAAGTTTCAAACTATATATATAAAACTTGAAGTTAGCTGTCAAATTGTTTTGTTTGAATTACGGGAACGACAGGTGCTTCAAATAAATTTCCAAATGATACGGATGCAGGATGAACAAACGTTGATTGATTGATTACTAGCTGATACGATCACAACGGACAGGTGTCGAAGTGAAAAACCGCCTGCTGTGATAAGATACAGCGGTTTCTTTGTAGAGATATCACCATAAACTCCTGCCTCGTAGAACGAAGGGTTGTGTTAGGTAACCCCAGAAGTACAAGTAAAGAATGAAAAGCGACTCATAGGCTAGTTCTGACAGTTATTCAATGGTTGGTCCCACCTGCGATAGAATTTCTAAAAAGGATATCAAAATGGAACTTGCAGAGATAAAGAAATTCGTTTCACTTACGGCATTCGACAGTATGCATAACACAAATGTAACAATTAAGCTTGTAAATAATAAAGGTACTCATCAACGTACAAGTAATTAAATAGTTTGGGGTTTTATTTAATAAAGAAAGTACTTCTAAGTTTACGAAATGCTAACACTTCACCTTTAGCAATAATAAAACCACATATATACTTTTGAAGCCACTAACGACAAATAATGTGCAAAAGAAATAATGCATTATTTGGAAGAAGGAAGGCGATTTCCACGCTATCTATCGAAATAAAAGTAACGGGCGTTCTAAATAATGTCCATTTAGTTGTAAAGTAAGCTATTGGTAAAATAAACTTAAATTATTATTATATTAAACCTAATTTTAATAATAATTTATTAATTGAAATTCAAAATTAATGTTATATTGAAGAAATTAATAAAGAGTAGGTTCCTTCTGAGTTTAAAATCAACCTAGATCTTCTTGACATAGAAAGAATAAGATTGTTCAAGTGTTCTTGTGGAAGAAGATTCCACTGTTGTAAAAGAAGTTCTTGCAACTGCCGACAATTTTTGTATTGTGTCTGTATGTGACAGACATCTTCTCTGAAAGCATATCCCATGCATGCTGAATGAGATTAAGATTTGGGGATTGAGCTGGCCATGGCAAAACCTTAATTCTTGCTTTATTTAACCAATCAGTAACAACTCTTGCCACATGTACACGTGCATTCTTATGCATAACTATTTTTGTAAGCGGTTAAACAACAAATTCAAAAAATTCGTAACATATTGCTCAGCATTTAAGAATTGTTCTAAAAAAAGGAGATCAGTTTCTCTAGCATAATTCCCGTCGATATCATTACAGAACCACCTTGGTAGCTATACACTTCTTTGGCATACTAAAGCCTTGGCTCTACTACCAAGCTATTAATCTGCTAGTATCTGATCTTAATCCCAATCAGAAAAAAGTATAGTCGAGTTGAGTCCAGTTTAAGTGTTTTTGAGCACAGTTAAAGCGATGTCCTCGATTTCCTTTAATTAATGGTGGAACTCTAAGGCAGGGTCTGGTGTAAAGTATAACTTATTTTAAACGACGCCTAATGGTTTAGCTGTGAACTGTCACGTTATGCATTGCTGGAGATGCCATGTTAACTCAGTAGCAGATAGTGAACTCTGACGGCGAGCTTGAAAAGTAATGTACCAATCCTGAAAAACAGTGGAGGCGCGTCTTTTTCCAAAATGTTGTTCCCTGAGGTTACTGTATCTCTGTAACGTCACCCTATTCGGCTAATTACGCTCTGTGTTGTACCTAGCCGTTTGGTTACGTACTTCTTTTACTCCAACTTCCAGCATTCCACTGTCCTATTCATTCGTCAGGATACATTTATGTTGTTTTTTAACGCAATTTATGCTTACACCTTGTTACGGAACTTTGGTTACTAGACTATTAAAATAGTTTCATCGGTTTAAGAGCTGTTTAATCGGTTACAAAAAAAATATATCAATAGCAATACAGAATATTGTGCTCTCTCGGTGATATTCACACATATAAATATAAATTAATTAGCGACACAGCAAACAGGTAACAGACAAAACTCGATAACCGTTGCTATTGAGTGAGACGAGTGAGTAAATTAATTATAAGCGCCACCTTGACTTAAAACATACTTCATCAAACCAGTCAAGGTTACTTTGATAGTAATACAAACAAATAGGATAAGAAACCATCGAGTACAAGTAATTGGTCTAGCAACACAAAGTTCTTCGACATTAAACATATAGTTACCTGGAGATAAGTTACTTAACTAGGATCACATACATGTATCGTTCATTAAGGCGTCCTTTTGGAGCGTTCGACATCAATAGTTCCCAGTTAGAGTTAAGAAATGGTTTGGTACTGGTAATTGGATTGTTTGGATACACATGCTAAAAATTGAAATAGCTGCATAGTATTTAAGGAAAGCCCTTTCCGATGTTAAAACGAGACACTTTAAAGTCGCTGGTCCCCGCTATCTTGCGTGACAAAATTTTAATTGGCACTTCCTAACAGCTTAGGTTTATTTCTATATATCACTTCTTCAAGTACAAGTAAGGGTCGAGAGGTTATTGCATCCAATTACAACAGCATAAGGCAGTAACGGTTCCAGAAGACAACCTACAATTTCTGGACGTAATCAAATCTCAGCAGACATCAAGCAAAGTAATCCCAGACAATACGAACGGACAAAGAAACTGTAATAATTAGAGAAACTCAATGCAGCAAACGGTTGCCATGTGATGAAATATAAGTCAGTAAGCTTACCTGCAAACGTTCATTCTAAACCACATTCCGATTAATTTATCATTACATATCCGGTGTAATTTACGTTTTACAACAGGCGGACGGTTATAACAACTTTAAATTAATCCATCACTTGTGTTTAGAATTTCCTTTCGCATTTTCTTTTTTTATAAAACACGACTGTCCTCGTTACCACAAACACAAAAGAGAAAGAACGTCAAACAAGCGCAATTGGATTTAGACGTTAACCTTGTCCTATTAAACTTGCAGTGAGAGTAGACAGGGTCGTAATAGGCAAAGTAACAAGTATCGAAGAAAATTTTAACGTTAGAAAAGTAAAAGCTAGTAAACATGAATTTTTATCGTAACCATAGGTAATAATTTTTGTGAACAACGTTGAAATGGTGAGAAAAGTAACACACTAAATTTAAAATTTAAACATTTTAAAATTTACCAATTAACTAAAGTTGTTTAATGAATTCTTTTGACAGACTTTTGTTTATAAGTTACCTACCAATTAAACTCAACAGCAGAAGACAACATTAACAAAAGTGAAATCAAGCAAATTAAATAAAAATTGATATTCTTAGATTATGTTGACGATGTGTATGTTTTATGCGCTTGCTTTAGTTTACAACAGTAATTGACATACAACCTCGTTTAGACTTTGAATTGAATTTAAGTGGAAGTTTGCAACTCGCAAACTTTAAATTTAAAGCATGACTCAAATTTCAAAGTGGACCTGTACAAACGGTGTGTTTGGTACAAGAATGTAAACATACTCTTCATAAATTTGTTAAGTAGAAACGATAAATTTTGATGTAAAAAAAATGATTTTGTTGGCAAGTTAACAACAGTCTTGGAGTTGAAAAGGCAGTAAAACGCCAAAAAACACAGCAGCGTCGATCTTGGGTAAATCCAAAATTACAAAATGGAACTTTGTCGGCAGATGTATAAGCAGGTTACATAAGTCGATCCTTCCATTATTATTTTTATTATTCATTTCCGGACGTAACGTTAGCACGCGACGACAGTAGATGTCGCAACACTTATTACAAAATGGTCATTAGAAAAATTTTATTAAAAAAATGCGCCTTAGAGACAAAGATGGCTTTTTATGCAAGAATTTCTGTCCGTTTTTTTGATAAAACTCTGCAACTTGTTGGCATACACGTGCAAAAAATATCTCGTCGTAAACATATTTCCCAATACCAGCTGACGACAAAAACTATACGTAAACTTATCTAAATGGGATTGGAGTTGATGTAGCTCCTTGGCAGTAGAACTCTATGCACAAAATACAATCAAATATTAGCTTTATTTTTTTTCTTATTTTTGTTTTTTTTATAACAAGCGCTAGAATAATATCGTCAATAAAATCTTAAAAAAAGTTATAAAATTAATTTTATTTTACAGACGGCTTTTTTATCACACTTGATATAGCACTATCACTGATGATAACATATTGCTAATTTCATAATTCACAATATCTTCCAATGTTTGTATTTTTATCGTCTTTTAAGTACCTAATTTCGAGAGAGGAAGTGGTGTTGGGAATTGGGATAGATTGCAGCTTAAAATGGTACCTCAACTGTTGGCACATAGTCTTGTCTGGTACCATGTCTTCGTTGCTGGACAACTGATCATTTGTATACTACATATGAGAAAAGATATTTGAGGTTGATTTGCAAAATAGCTAAAATCAATTTTGTGTGTATTATGTACTTCATGAATTTCAATAACTCAAGACACAAAGGAACAAATTGATAACAAAAAGAAACATAATTTAACATTTCAGAGTTTGTTTCACCACTTGTATCAAAGACAAAGATACATAGCACAATAGCGAGTAACAATATCACAATCTTAGTAAATAAATTATGTGAACATTACAGATCATATCACAGATAAATTATCTGACAGCACAATTCACGTTTTGATAGGAAGTACCCTAATCATTCTAATACGAATTTAATTCCAAACAAGTTACGTTGACTTCCCTAATTATAGCTACAAAACAATGAAAGTGATTTAAACTAATACCGAGATATGAGCGCAAACATAAGTGAAACAGTTATGTTTAAAAGACCTGGTGAATTAAAATGGTTGGTTTCTAAAACGCATGTAACTACAATCATGGAAGTTTCAAAACTATATATATAAAACTTGAAGTTAGCTGTCAAATTGTTTTGTTTGAATTACGGGAACGACAGGTGCTTCAAATAAATTTCCAAATGATACGGATGCAGGATGAACAAACGTTGATTGATTGATTACTAGCTGATACGATCACAACGGACAGGTGTCGAAGTGAAAAACCGCCTGCTGTGATAAGATACAGCGGTTTCTTTGTAGAGATATCACCATAAACTCCTGCCTGTAGAACGAAGGGTTGTGTTAGGTAACCCCAGAAGTACAAGTAAAGAATGAAAAGCGACTCATAGGCTAGTTCTGACAGTTATTCAATGGTTGGTCCCACCTGCGATAGAATTTCTAAAAAGCGATATCAAAATGGAACTTGCAGAGATAAAGAAATTCGTTTCACTTACGGCATTCGACAGTATGCATAACACAAATGTAACAATTAAGCTTGTAAATAATAAAGGTATCATCAACGTACAAGTAATTAAATAGTTTGGGGTTTTATTTAATAAAGAAAGTACTTCTAAGTTTACGAAATGCTAACACTTCACGCTTTAGCAATAATAAAAACCACATATATACTTTTGAAGCCACTAACGACAAATAATGTGCAAAGAAATAATGCATTATTTGGAAGAAGGAAGGCGATTTCACGCTATCTATCGAAATAAAAGTAACGGCGTTCTAAATAATGTCCATTTAGACGCAATTTCCAGATCGAAATTCCGGTACTAACGTTTGGTTGTCTAAACACCTGGCGGAAAATTGCACAAAACCGAAATGTTAAGCCAAAATTCTTACAAGATAGATATATAGAAAAAAAAGCGTCAAAAACTCATCAGGTGTTTCTTTTTCCATGACACGAAAACGGAAAAGAAACTTTTTTTTTCACGAATATTCAATGAACAAACAAAATTAAATTTAAAATTAAGATGTATGCGCATCAATAAGTACATTTAGTTATAAAGATCGTTATACAAAATAAAAATACACTTACTAATATAAATAAATTTAAGTATACGAGAACATCAAAGAGAAAAGGTTGTGAACAACACAATAAGCTAGACGGATCGCCATCATAAAGTACATGCTTTTGCAAAAGAGCAAAGTAATAGTTTTAAAAATGCAAAGACGTATATTTTACTACTCGTATTCGAGAACAACAAAAACAATAATCAAAAGCGTTTGCATCGTGCAATTAATTTACAAATGGTTCTAGTAATAAGATTTTCTTTTAGCACAAAACAGAATATTAAACTGTACATAATTCGAAAAAGAAAACTGCGATAATCACATTTGCTTATAAAAATTCTCTAAAGAGATACTTTTAAAGATTTCGACATTAATTTATTTCTGATTGCTTTTGCAAATTCATGTATTGAGTAGAGAGTGTTTTATACAAAAAATGCAACAATCTTTACTTCTCATTTTGCGTTGAAATTGAATTTTCTTTCATCTGTGATGTAATAAATGCCAGAAAGGAAAAGTTTCTATAGTAACACTTCTGTACATCCACCGCTCGTTAGCAAAAAACGTAATCTGCTAAATAATTGCCCAACAAAAAATTGGCAACATTTGTTAAGGCATTGCTTTTAGCTTTAGGTTTAGATGTTGATGTAATTTTTATCTTTAATAGAACCGATTATTTTTTATAGATCCAAATTATCAGATAAGTACAGTTGTAAATTTACTGCTATTTTCAGTGGGTAAACATTTTTCCTTAAAGAGGATTTTAATCCACTTCATATTGAATGTCAGTATCACGCAGCGTTGGTATTATGTTTACTTATATTCTAGGTGAAGCGTATCCATACATGCAACCTCGATATTCCTGCTTACATTCCAATTACAAGGAGGGTTTGATCGAGAGATGAGGATGAAAATGTCTTCTCCGTTCGATCGCGTTTCTATTATGCTTCAGCCAAAACAGACAATATACAATAACTTGGCAAATTCAATCAAAACATTCACAATATGGATTTCCTCTTTCAATTTATTTTATATAGGAAAAACTTGCAAAGCACATAAATATGGAAAATACTCATATTGTCGAGGTACCCTATGTAATTTATGTTAAATTAATAATTTAAATCATATTCACTTCTTATCCTTGGTAATGACTATCGCAAATTTTTTTATGCTTTAAATCCTTTTGGGAATCTAACCAAAGAACATTATTACAGTATCGGAATCTTTCATCAACATACTTCCGAGCTAACGATGTTTTTGTTTTGAGAACATTGGCGCTGTAACTTCATCCCTGCTGATAAATGTATTGGTTAGCCTATCACCGTTACTTAACTAGTAATGTCTGATTTAAAAGTATTATCGCAATATAAATTTAAAGAATAGATAACAATAATAACTCCGTTACATTATTGTTAATTTTGTCGATAAATGATAAAGTAATTTTATTATGATAAATTCAGGAAATAAAACGTTTGAATATATTTGTAATAAAACAAATCTATGCATTTCAAAATTTACAATCTACATTTTTTTCAAACAGTCAATTGTAAGACATCAATTGCTATTCTAAACATAGAGTTATTAAAAAGGCAAAATTTCAATACGTACTGTTTTAGTTTCAATGTACTGGCAACTGTGCTTAAACGTAATTTGAATTACATTGACGCCTTCGAAATTATATTTTACGCGATCTGAATTATATTTAAATAAAATTACAATTTCCGAATCTGAATTACATTTAATGCCGTCTGAATTAAAATTGGCTAACTCGAATTACTTTTGATATTTTTCAAATTATACGATTACGACGGAAGGGCAGTGCTGTTTCAAATGGCATCGATTTTGCCTTACAAACAATTAAAATTCAATAGCTGCCAACACCTAAGAATTGGTAACTCAAATTTAATCATTCCTATTCCCAAGTAGCACATGAAGGCTTTTCGACCACGATCAAAGTCGAGTTTCCTTAAATATTTAACTTATTTCTGTTAACTAAAATTTTGCCCTGAAAGTCAAATTTACTTTGAAATATGAACAACAGGTCAAATTTGCCAATATATTACATAAAAATGCCCTTATAGCCGGTTAGAATTTGAAGACAGAATACATTACAAAATTCACCTATTTACTTATTTATCCATGTTTTAGAGCCTCAAAATAATAGAGTAAATTTTACCTAAAATTTACGGAAAGTCTATAAATTAGGTCTTACTTTTGGTCAAAGCGACCTCTAAAATAACCTAAAATAAATTTTAAACAATTATTAAATAATGTCAAACGCACTGATAAAAAGTTTAATATTTAATAATAAAACAATAAAAATCCGACAATTGTTTCGGCCTAAAAACTTCGGCCATTATCAAGGCAATCGCTACAATTAATTAACATATTTGCCTTCCAAAAAATTGCAACACCTAGAAGTTGTTGAACGATTTTAATGAAATTTTCAGAAAACGTCTATTTTCATTAAACAAAGTGATGATTAAAATTGAAAAACAAAAGAACAAACTTAAAAGTTTTTTCAATAATGAGTTGCTCCGCCACTATTTGTAATGCACTCATCTAGACGGCTTGGCATGCTATCAATCAAGTGATCTATAGCTGCTTTTGGTATATCATCCCAAGCTTCTTGAATCCGTTGCTGAAGATCGTGTAAATAATCTAAGTCGCTTACCAATCATATCCCATACATGTTCAATTGGCGACAAATCAGGCGACCGAGCAGGCCATGGGAGGACGGCAATGTTAGATTCTTTCAAAACCGTGTTGTAGCCCTTGCCGTATGAAGGCGCGCATTATTCTGCTGGAAAATGGGATTTTGCAACCCCTGAAGATATGGAAGGCCAACTGATTGTAGCACATTAGCAATGTAACCAGCTGCGTTAAGGTTGCCGTCAATAAAGACCAAAGGTGATCTGCTACCATAACATATTGCACCCCATATCATAACTCCTTGAGTAAGGGCTGTGTTACGTTCCACAAAAAATGTTGGATTTTTACGTTCTCCACGCATCCGTTTGACCCTCCTACAACCATCGTGGGCCCACAAGCCAAATCGGGACTCGTCACTAAACACAATTTGATGCCATTCTTGCGCCCAATTAACCCTTTCGTTGCTCCACTCTAGTCTGCGTAGACGGTGAAGTGGTGTAAGAGGAAGGCATAAAAATGGATGATATGAACGCAACCCATAGATTTTATCCGACAATAAACAAATGACATTGACATCCTAAGTCCTGTACCTCTCATTCAATCGTTTGCAATTGATCGAGTTGTTGAAAATCTATCTCTTGTGGCCAAAACTTTTAAGCGACGTTCTTCGCGATCTGTAGTCCTTCGAGGACGTCCAGATCCACGGCGACAATGTTGAACCCCTATCTCGGACCATTTGGACCAACATTTCAATACCGATGAAACATTTCGGTTTACACGACGAGCAATTCCTCTTAGCGAAAGTCCGGCCTCTCTCATACCAATAATACGGCCACGTTTAAAACACTTAATTGGACAAAATGTTGATGTTGACGTACTCTTGGCATTGTTTTCAAGTTCAGAATAAAATTGCGAAGAAACAACAACAATTTGCAAACTTGACAGTTACTAAATGGTCTAATACTTCAAATATATTGTTACTATGTGCTATGGAAGCAACAGGCAAAAAAAAAAAAAACTACTGACTAGATTTTATTTAAATTTTAATCATCACTTTGTTTAATGAAAATAGACGTTTCCCGAATATTTTATTAAAATCGTTCGACAACTTCTAGGTGTTGCTATTTTTCTGAAAGTGAGTATATTACAATAATTGTACTTAAGTCAATTACAATCTTACCTAATTTATACAACTAGCACATGTTTTGTAAATAACGTTAAGATAACAACTAATGTAACAATAAATACTAGGCCTTGAAAAGTGAAAACGCAACGACAATTATATCTATAAACTTGTATTTTTACATATAGTAGGTTCCGATGGAATTATTTCATTTAGTAAATTAATATTTCTTTCTTTTTTAAACTTGTTAATGTAGTGAATGAATGAATAATAACACTACAGGCCTAGTAGACCCATGAATTTATTTGTTTCCGTATTCCACTTCTTCCTGTCGCAAACGTATTCTCTCTAGTTTTCCAACCCAACTTCGTTTATGTCCTCCAGCACCTCGTCTTTCCAACAACTTTTTGGTCTGCCTCTTCTTTTTTGTGCTTCCAAACTTCAGATTCCAAATGTCCTTTGGCGTTCTGGCTTTCTTCATCCTCTCTAGGTGTCCCAACCATCTCAGCCTCTGTGCCTTGATACATCCAACTATGCTGGGTTGTCCATATAGCTTGCCTAATTCTCGATTTGATCTTATTCTCCATTGTCCATTCATATGTTTTCCACCATATGTCCTCTTCAGTACCTTTCTCACTCTACCATTAGCTGTTCGCATTTTCTCATCGTCCATATCTTAGCTCCATACATAACCAATTTTACAGTATAATTGTTAATATCGTAGGCTTATATATAAAAGCTGAGATGTAGAGAACAAAATGTCAGATTGAGTTGAAAAATATACCAAATGATAGGCAAATCGATTTAGAAGGTTAAAAATATGGTTTCGCCACTTAAAGTTTATTCTTTATGAATATGGCGAGTATTTTGTAACAAACATCTAGCAGCGCAATCCCTCTATAATTTCCACACACCGTTTTATTCGCTTTTTTGTGAATCGGACAGATCAGTGCTACTTTCCAGGATCTAGGCAACCTTTCTTTCTTCCATATCTTCTGTATCATTCCGATGACCAATTCGTGCAGTTTTCTCCTCTATACTTTAACATTTCCACCTGTATCCCATCTTTTCCTGTACTTCTGTTGTTTTTTTAGTTTTGATATCAGTTCTTTTATCTCCTCTTCCGTTGGTACTTCCACTTTGTCGTCATTTTCTTCATCTTCCACAACTATGTGTTTTCTCTTTCTCTTGGCGTTCTGTTTTGTTTAGTAGCTTGTCTCATCTTTTCTTACTTCTTCTTTTGATCCCAATAGTGTACCTTCTTTACTTTTACTCTATATGTTTTAACATCTTTGATCACATTTTCGCTTCTACTTTCAATTAAAACATGATCTATCTGATTTGTAGTTGTGCCATCTGGACTCATCCAGGTTGGTTTATAAATGTCTTTATGTTGATAGTGTGTACTTTTATTTTCATATCATTTTCCATTGCTAGGTGAATAAATAGTCTTCCATTTTCGTTACTCTCTTTGTGCAAACTGAAATTGCCAATTGTAGGCCTATATGCCTCTTCTTTTCCCACTTTTGCATTCCAGTCACCCACTATTACTTTAATGTCATATTTTGGTAGTTTCTCATATTCGTCCAATAATTCACAAAATTGTTCTTTGATTTCTATTTCTTTTTCTTCCGTTGGCGCATGAACATTGAGAATACTTATTTTTCTATTACCTCCTTTTATTCGCAATACGCACATTCTATCCGTTATTGGCTTGAAACTGATTACCATATCTTTTCTCGCCTCACTCACCATAAAGCCAGTTCCCATCCTTCTATCCTTTCCGCCACTTTTAAAAAAGGTATAGTTTGCTATGTCAACTATGTCATTTTCACTTTGTTTTGTCTCTTGTAACGCTGAAATATCTACTCTGTACTTTTTCAACATTTTTATTAACTGTTTTAATGCTTCCGCTACAAAAGTTTCCCTAACATTCCAAGTTGCAAGGAACATTATAACCTTAATATCTCCCCTTCTCTTGTTTAAACCGTTTACTTTGTCCTGTTTGTGCCTTGTCGTCTAATGTTTTTGTCAGTCACCTCCCTTGTTCCGTTTTTGCTCCTTCGACCTTGTTCTGAACCTCTTGCAAATAGTATTGCTTTTCATTTATCTTTAATTTCATGTAACCACACCATACATCATTGCCTTTATCCCTCTCTTCTCTTGCAACTTTTTGTATCTCAGATTAAATCCTTCTCTCTTGCACAGTGAAATAATCGTTTATAAAGATTCGGCTGCCTTTCAGTTTGTTTTTATTCTTCATAGTTTTGATTTTGTCTTTAAAATTGTCCATTTCTACTACGCATTTGTTCCGGCCCACTTTATACACTTCTAGGATATTTGCCTCTACGCCAAGTTTTTCCTTTATAAATTCTATGATTTGTTTATTTGTGTCGCCTTTATCTATCACAAAATCGTCTACTCCCGTTCTTACCACATTATTTTTTTGGGATTTCTTCTCCATGCTTTCTAATCTTTTTTCAATTATATTCAAGCAATCCTTTATTTTCTTCTTTTCAACTTCCCATTCTATCTTTTCACGTTGGTGACTTTCCCACTGGAGCTGCGCTTGCTCACGTGCCTGCTTTAACTTTTCTTTTATATTGTTTATTTCCTTAGTGAATTGCACCTTCCAGTTCTTCAGCATGTTATCATTCCCAGTTTTTATATTCTCCTTTATCGTGTTTGTCATTTTCTTTATTTCTTCCAGGATTTTTTCCATCTCGCTGTTAGTTTGTTCTTCTTCCTTCTGCTTATTATGGTTTCTAACTGGGGATCTTTCTAGTAATCTGCTTCTTTGAAATGCGCTGTTCCTTTCAGTTGGTGAATCGCTTTCCTTATTTCTTTTCTTATTGCTGGTATTACTCATTAGTATTTAGCGTACGTATTTTCCTACAGTATTCCGTTAGAAAAAACAGTTACCCGGATCGACTCCTAGGAAGTCACCGTTCTCCTTTTCCGTTGGCAATAAATTTGTGATATAATAATGTAGTATTGTTCGTTAATACTTATCAGACTAAAATTATCGGCATTCATTATAACTTTTGTGTTTCTAACAGGATCAAAGACACTTCCACTTTCCAAAATATGTTCTGCAAAAATTGAATAATTATTACTATTATTACTATTTTTAATCAGGCGAACATGTTCTTTGATTCTAGTAGAAACATTACGAGTCGTCATACCTACGTAAGCCGAATTGCAATTGTCATTACCACAATTAATTAGATAAACACCTGGTTTATCAGTTTTTGAAATTTAATCCTTACTTTTTGTAAATAATTTTTAAAAGCAATTTTAAAGTTTGTTGTTGTGAACAGTTTTCTTATTTCCTCACTTAGTTTGTGGATGTAGGGTATTGTAATCAAGTTATCTTTGCTGTCCTTTATTGAATTAATCCTGAGTATAATTTATTTTGTTTTTGAATTTCTTTTGTAAAATTTTGTCCACTGTTTCCGTCGGGAAATAATTTGACTTCGCTATTTGTTTAATAATTTCTAATTCTTTCTTAAAATAAGATAAAGGTATTTTAATTAGTCTATGAACTAGTACATTGATGGAAGATAATTGATGTTCAACAGGGTTATTACTAAAATGGGTATTATATTATCAGTGTGTGTTGATTTTTTAAATATATCAAATTCAAAATATTATTTCTAATAATCAATGTTAAATCTAAAAGTTTAAGTTGTTATTTGTCGCTAATTCTTTTGTGGAAATAATTTTGTTATGCCATGTATTAATGTAAATAAGAAAATTCTGTAGGTCTTTCTCGTCCTCATTGTAAAAAAGATCAAATCTATATATCTAAACCAAAAGATAATTTTATCTTTATATGTGTTATTATATGTGTCTAAAAATTTGTTTTCTAACATCGACATGAAAATTTCACTCATTAGGGAAGAGAGACAATTTCCCATTGCTAAACCTGTATGTTGTTTATAAAATTACCATCAAATTGAAAAAATTTATTGTAAGCAAATTTCAAAAAGTTTGTGCAAATGAAATTGAACAATTTTTTTAAAATTATTCTTACTCAATGTATCTTTAATTAATTCTAAGCACTCGTAAGTTGGTATACTGGCAAATAAATTCACAACATCAAAACTAATTAATTGAGAATTATTCGGAACGTTCATATTTCTGATTTTAGTTATTAATTCATAAGTATTTTTAATTGAATATTTTGGCTTAAATTTTCATAAAACAAATTATTTAGAGTTTTTGATAATCTTGCCGCTGGTGAATTAATTTGGCTAATGACAGGCCTCATAGGTATTTGTTTTAAATTTCTGCTTTGTGAATTTTAGGTAGACAATACATTAATGAACATTGAAAGTTTTACTAATCAAAGAATTAACATTAATTATTTGTTTTAAAGTTGGTTCACAAAATTTTATGGTCTCTTTTAATTTCGTTTGAAAATTACTTGTAGGATTTTTAGTTAAAATTTCATATGATTAGGTCTCAATGAAGCTATTAGCTTTTTGAATGTAGTCGTCTTTATTCAAAGTAATGTTACTGTTGCCTTTATCTGCCTTAATAAGAATTAAATTATTAGTTTTGAAGATGTTTATTATATTTCTTAATTTATTATTGAACCTGTGTTGCCAATTACTGAGTTTAGTTTTGCTTTTATTTAAGTACATAAATGAATATCAATTTATTTATTAATTCATAAGTAATTCAAAAAATTCTACAAACAATTAAAAATCTTTCCCTCCCTCTTCAACTTGAAGTTCTCCATCATTCTCGTTTGCATTTTCGTTTTTTTCTTCATAGGAGCACAATTTTAACAATTGTCTACGCTGCATAACTTACATGTAGAGTTGCAAAAAAGACGTATTCTTCGACAACCGCACGCTGAACCGCACCACTTTCTACAGTAGCAAAATATCATTCTTAACAGCTCTTCAAGTGCAGGTTGATCAAAAGTTTTAACTTCAATATTAACCCAACCCCAACCAAGTATTTTAATATTTTTATTTCCCAGCCATAACTGAGTTTGCAAATACACTCTTTTTATGCGGTCATTTAAAGCACCAGGCGTCGGAACGAGCGAGGACAACTTAACCGCATTTTTTTTCATAGTAGCCTTTACAAAAGATTTGTATCTCATTTTTTCGAGGAATGTAGGAAAGTAATGCACCTTCTTCAGTTTATTTATTTGCGTGTCTTTAGCAAATCCGTACAACATCACAGTGCAGTACTGACCAGCCAGTAAAATCTCCATAGGATAACATAGGATTTGAAAAAAACTTCAGCTCTTTCTCATACATATCAATGAATTTTTTCACCTTATTAAAAAAGCCGAGGTTGACTTGCATCCTGCAAAACAGTGGCATATATTATGGATTTCTAGCAATTTCGATAATCAATTTTGAAGAGTACACTGCTGCAGTGACTATTTGTTTGCCAAGCATTAAGAAATAAATTTCTTCTTCCGCCTTTGCACTGCCGGTCAAAATTACTAGTACATCAATGGATTCGGCAACAATCACTTTTGTAAATTCGTGTCATTTTGAATAGCAATCTCGACAAGTAACTCCGTTTCCTTTTTTACAATTTTTTTTTGCAATTAAAAATTTATTTAACCTTTACTTTTGAAAGTGTTTGAGCTGAAAAGAAGGCGTAATGGTACTATTTATGAACATGTACAAACTTTAAACAGTCATATTTTACTCAATTTTTATTCTACCAAAACAAAAAAAACAGAGTTTAAAAGAAACAAAACCTACAATTTTGTAGTCTAAAAAAAACCGACCTTATTTCTGTCAGAACTCGCTTAATTTGATTCTAGACACTTTTATAGAAAACCAAGTTAAACGATTTTTAACGACTTTAAAAGGTTTGTGTAAATTTTCCACAAAAATGCATAGTATACTATAACACCGTTTGTATTGGGTTCAATAGAAACTATAAACCTACCATTTTTTTTGTTTTTTGTAAGCTACATTTTCGATTTTTTTATTCGTGTATTTCAAGTTCCCGTCTGAGAATATAGTTTTTGGTTGAAAAATCGATACTTTCACTTACGAATAACTAGAAAATATTGAAATTCAGAAAAAACTTTATAGAACAAAAGTTGCTTAAAATTAGTTAATTTATCCATTTTTTTAATGTAATATATTTCACCTCCAAGAAAAGGTAGCACAGAGTCAGATTTAAAGTAGAGGGTAAGTAGAACTTAAATCGACATTTTTAGGAAAATTGGTGCTGCTTGAACAAATTACCCGGGAAAATGGTCATCGACTGGACTAAAAGGGAATATTGTCTTCATCTTCGGTCATTTCGACCCGAGGAATCGGAAATAGAACCTTAAAGTTGAAATGCCGAAGAAATTGGTCTTTGAAGGCATATTTATGAAGGAAGCCATATTTTTGTTTGCACTGGTTTCCGCCATATTTGTAAAAATTTTTATTTCAAGAAGCAAATCTCCACACATTCCAAAAATTGTAATCTTTTTTATGTAAATGCTATTTAAAGTAATATAGCCGTAAAAACTACAGATACTAGGTATATACACAATATGATTTATTTGAACTAAATGAATACTCGGAACAAAAGAATAATTAGATGTGCGTCTGTGTAAAAGCATTTGTGGATATTACAATAAATTACGTATTTTCAGCCGCTCCTTTTCTCAGGATGCTGTAGCAGTTAGTTGTTAATGTATGCGAGCACGGTGAGATTGGATAAAAGGACTGCTGTAGATTATTAAGTGCAAATATTATAAAAAATGTATAACGTTTAATATTGATTTCTTACAATACAGTCAAATAGAATTCTCAAATTAACAAAGTAACATGTCATGCAATAATCGATGTTTGTAAGAATTAATTTATTTTTAAAATGTTAATCGGCGACTGAACAATAAATAAATTTGGCGCATAAAATTTGAAGTCGTTAGCTAAATTTTATAAACTGAAAATATTTTACTAAAATCTTTTGTAGTTTCAAGGAAGGCTGTTCACGTTTTCCGGTTACGGCCAAAGTTCTCCAAAAATATTTATGTGAGAGAATAAAGAAGAAAGAGAATAATAAAAGAAGCAAACAAATGGTCTAAAAGAGGGCTAAAATATATCTAAATTAGAGATAAAATAAGTAAATATTACACCTATTGTTGGTTCTGATTATCCCTGTGTTACTTGAGTATAGTGTAAAAAACCGGCAGATAATGACTGATTTTGCAACATGACTTTATACCGTCTGCATTTTTGCATATTGAAAGAAAATGATTGCTTTTGTTTGATTTATCCAATGCGCCATTGTTCAGACATTAGATATTAAAATCTGAAACAAAAATTGTCGACAATTTATTGACAGACAGTTTGAGACTACAAAAAGCTTTTTTTTAAAAAAGATAAAATAGTATATTCTGTCGCAAGAGCAGAAAATTGGCTTTAGCAGCCTGCTAAAGCGTTTTATGCATGTGTGACACACAATGGTTTTTTGCCTACCAAAAAACAAAAGTAGGAAAATATAACAAATATCTTTAATTTAACAAATACAGAAAAAATTTGGTAACAAACTTCAATAATAAATAACGCATTTATTTATTATAGTAATTAATGTTAATTATACCTTGAACCATATTATGGATGGTAATAAAACAATTTATAGGCATTTGATAGGTGTTTGAAGTGCTATCTGTATGGTTACTTATCTCTATGGATGAAGTTGATGGTGCATTGGAATTATCTAAATTAATTGGCAATTCATTTATTTGATCAGAATTAGTTAACATATCAGTTGTGTGGTTTGTGTTAGAATTACGTTGCTGGTCTTGACTTGTTAGGATTTTTTTAGAAATGTTAATCTTATTCGACAAGCAGTCATCAATATATCCTTCTGCAACTGCAGAAGAACGCCAACCTCCATGTTTTTTAAGTGTTATCAAATCACTTCCAGAGTTAGCTAGAAGGGTTGCAGAGCTACGGCGGAAGCAATGTCCTGTGTATGAACTACATTCACGCAGTTTTAAAAAAGTAGCTACTTTTCCTGGAATTTTGCTGAATGTGTTTTTTCCTATAGGTTGGATTGTACATTTATTGTTCTTGTAATAAATAAACAGGCGGTTATGAGGAGTGTGGATAGGTCTAAGAGAAATATATTTGTTGTATATTGTAAGTAGATTTAATTCATCAACTGCTTTGTTTGTGATTGTAAACGTTCTTGTAATATTAGTTTTTGTTTCTGGAACTGTAACAATCAGTATATTTCTTCTGTATTATCTTCATGTTTAATAACTCATTTCGGCAACAAGCTCCATATAGTCCCATCATAAGAGAAATTTACCTTCATCATAAGATATTCAGAATCATCTGCCTTGCAGATGCATTGTTCTTGTGTCAAAGTTTTGGACTTTTTGGGCATGTAATTTACAGAATTCTATTTCAAAATTCCTCGTACTTTATGAAAATTATCCAGATTAATTTTTTTCCAATTGTTAAACAATTCATAGTACTTTTCGTAACGTTGTCTTGACTTTGCGGGTAACAAATTTAAAGAAACATTGTCAACTTCCTCTTGCAAATCTGGTGGAGTATTCGTAAATTGTTCATCACTGCTTGAATTACTATTCATTTTCACTAATCACAATCACTCAATCACAATTAATCAAAATCAGAAAGTATTACTATTTTATAGTTTTGTTCTCTTGATTGAAAATGTATGTAAAACGTCAAAATACGCAAGGTGTCTAGATAGTGAAAAATAACAAAATCGTGTTGTTATGAGTTTAGCAGCCCTAGGGACGATAAATATTGCTTTCGGTCATATTTTTAAGGTTGCTATGATTTATTTTCGAATATGGTAGGCGAAAAATTTTGTTGTAGTCTCAAACCTTCTGTCAATAAATTGTCGACAAGTTTTTGTTGCATATTTAATGTGGTGGATTGGTAAAACAAAGAAAAACAAATTTGCAAACGTTATATAACATAAGACCACTAACAAAAACGCTTTTTAAGTATACTCTAAACCATACATTGTATATGCAAAAAAAAAGCAGGCAGTCTATAAGGTTTGTTTGCCCAGTAGGAAAAAACATAAACATTAAAAATGATTATTTACAGTACCTCTCTGAATGTAAAGTTTTCGTTCACGCAAATTGCATGTTTGTCCTCGAATCGAACGTGAGTAGACAATGCAATTTAAGCGAACGACATTATCTAAGTGTTGTATTTGATTTTGTTTGATATTTCTAGACGCCTTGGTTCTGCAATTTGTATTTGAAATTATTTTATTAAAATAATAAATTAATCAATTAAATCGTTTTTGATTGATCGCTTAAACATCGTTTCTATAACGATAAAATCTGTCAATTAAAAATCTAAATCAGCGTGAGCGAAACTGTGACCAAAAGCAAATGAACAAAAGTGGAATCTCCACCACCTAGTAAGATTCGATACCAGCCACTTTCTAAGCAGGTACCGAATAATTTTTTTTTATTAACTATTGAAGATGAGTTTCCCTTCAAATACGAGGGTTATAATTTTTTCAACTGCAACTGCAGTGAGCACATTATCATGATGGAGAACAATGCTTGACGACAACATTCTTCTTTTCTCTCAAAAATGTTGAAAAGTCACGCTGCACGAAGTTACAGTGATGGTTGTGTCCGTGGCAAGAAATCCATCAAGAGAACACCTTTACTATCCCAAACCACTGTAACCATACACTTTTTGATACAGAACGTGCACTTGAAATTACTGTTTAAATTGCTCTTTCGTTTCTTCAGTTGTGTAATGGAGCTATGCTCTGAGACAGTTCTGTCCAAAACTCATCTCCGTCGATGGTAGCGCCCGAAAAAGGTTAATACGGTGCCCTTCTCTGAGTATTGTGATGCAGACAGCATCTTGTTTTCCACTCACAATGGCATAGAAAACCGACTGTGAAATTTTAGAAAACAAATTGCTCAACATCGAAATTGTAAACCGACGAATTTCGGAAATCGCCTGATCCACGCGTTAAACAAAATCATCAGTCAACACAGGTTTCCTCAACTGACTATCTGCATCATAAATATCTGAACATCCAATATAAATTATTGCACCATTTCCGCACTTTACTGTTACTTATGAACGTTTCACCGTATACTTTACTCATTTGTTCTGATGCAGAGTTTGCGCACAAACCTAGTGGATTTTACCCTAAGCTTCCTTTTAGCGACCATTCGAACTTTGCAAAAAAAATAACCCTTGTACATTAAATACTAAAACTTGTTTGCGGTACTAAAAAAGTGTAAATTTGATGGCTCAGTGACTGATCGTGTGTAATAATGCGTTTTTATTTCTAAGTATCGCACCGTCATTAAATTAATTTGAGTAATTAATTGTTAGGATAAAGCTGATTTCGTTATGTTTTAACTGTTTATTAATTTTGTTTATTATTAATTGTAAACCCAAAACAAAAAACAGCGGGCAGCCCTTGTACAAAATCTGATAGCGCCCCGCTTAAATTTTTGTGTGCACGCAGTCCCCTCCCGTAAGCTAGTTGCCCCACTTAAGTTACGCCTTATATAAGCGTGAGCTCTTTCGTTAAGCAGACAGTTGGGTCCGGATACCTGTTCCGCCTGGTCCTGCGGCTAATACTGGAGTAAGTTCGTTCTCTAATTTAACCGCCAAAGATACTACGATACTTTGGTTATTCTTTCCTAACCCCAGGATGTAAGGATACCTTTTATGTTCCCTTAACTTTCTATTTCTCCCTCCGTGTGTTGTATTTGGGGTGACGCATTTCGCGCTTTAAGAACACCACTTAAATAGCTGTCCAAATTAGCATAGCGCATTTTTGTGTGTCAACTTGGCCATTCCTTTTTTTCTTCTATCCGTGTGTTGTGTTTGGGGTGACGCATTTTTCGCGCTTTGAATACATCACTCAAACTGTTGCCTGGGTCTATATAGCGCATTTTCGCATGTCAACTCGGTCACTCCCACTACCTACCGTATCCCTTAACAGACCGCCGTTCTACTTATATACCGTCACCCTAATCCCTAAATTAACCGCCACTATGCTTACATTACTGAAACCCTCACCCCTATAACTGTCAAATCCGCAGACTGCTTTTGGGTTGCATGGTTTGTGCTTTACTGTGTTGTTTCTCTGTGAAACTAATAACAAATTGTTAGTTTTGTACTAAATAAAGCAGTTTTGAGTGTTAGTGTATTCTCTCTATTTCTCTGATCTGCTTCTCTTTAGACGATCAAAACACTGGAATTTTTTACCTCCACTGTAGCTGCCCGACCAACAAACGGAGAGTAAACTTCGTCATCAAATCTAGCGCCCGAGATCCGTCCGTTTTGTTATTTAAAATACTAACCGAATTGGGAAACAAGCGTCACAAGTGTTTCATCTGGTTTAAACGTTGGCTTCAATTGTACCTCTTTCAAATTTAAACCTCCTTTATTTGCTAGTCTTATTAATTAATATTTAATATTATTAATCTCTATTTATATTTATGTATGGATTTTGTGAGTTTGTTCGACATGTTTTAATTAAAATTTGAAAGGAGTAACTAAATAAAACTATACTCGACAGTGTCAGTTTGCTGATGATGATAGTTTAGCTATTGAAACACGTGTTCGAGTATAGTTTATTGTGCAGTTTTTTGGTGTTTTCCTTTTGTTACAGATAGACGCTGCAGTTTAGAGTTCCATTCCTTTGATTGAAAGGAGTTTTCCAGAGTATGCCACTGTCAGCAAAAACATTATGTTGTTTCGAAAAATCCCCATTTTTTTTTCCGCCATTGGTTGTCAAAATCCACACAACAAATTAAGAGGTTTTAGTGGTTATCCTAAATAGCAAATGCTTTGTCAAGACAACCAATCCACCACTGCCTCTTGTCAACACGGTCCTCATTTATGACACAATTTATTACACTTACATACGTAGGCACACAATAATTTGTATTACTCATATAAAGTAATAATTTAGATTGTTTATCCCAATTACGTTGGAGTTAATACTAAACGGTTTATTTGAGTCTTTAGTAATTTTAATATGGTTTTCGTTGTCTACCGTGAAAGTAGTAAAACTTTCTTAGTGTAGATCGTAATATAATTTTAGGGTACCAATCTGTGTACGAGTTTTGCTACTGTGGATCGAAAATCAAGATTGAAGGCAATGCTAATTACAAGGAGGATTAAAGAAAATATGTCACTGCATCGGTTTTTTGACGGCATTTGATTGATTGTTTTACGCTACCTTGGATTAGAACCGATCGACCATTCAGTTACTAGCAGGGTTGTACGTTGTAGTTCAAATCTGCTTTAAATTAACTACTGTCTAAAACAGTAGAGACTGATATTGTCAAGATAGAGTCTAAAGGCCGTTGTTGATTATTTCTTCCTAACCTTTCGCTAACGCAAGTAAGAAGAAACCCACCGAGTCCGTGGAATGCAAGCCAGCGACATGATTACGGTACCTATATGATACTTTTGTCATTTGGAAACACGGCATAGATAAGCGTAACCAGTTTATTTGACACCTGAACAGGCAACACCATAGTTTCCAGTTTACTATGTAGACAGAAGATGAACAACAGATTACCTTCTTGGTGAAAAATGAGGAAACAAACTAAGTCACACAGTGTATAGAAAACCTACAGATACAGGTACCTTCCAGTCTTATCGAACAACCACCCAAGCCAAAAGTAAGAAATGCTAGATCATCTTTATGTGGAACTCAAATACTTAAAAACTGCCTTTGAGGTTAACGGGAAGGAGATCAAAACATCAATGAGATCCAAAAGATCAAAAGCACTAAATACGAGACTCGATTCGTTACCGCTTAGACATATCTACAAAAATATTCAAAGTCACAGAAACCGCATAGGAACAATTCTGAAGAGGCTGGACTATTTTTGAATCAAAGAACCAAGAAAGTTCAGCAGACCATCAGGTCAACAAAAGACGAAAGAAGCCCTTTTTAGCAGCCGGATTTTACCGTATACGTTGTTGCTGTAAAAGTATAGATAAGAACCACCAAGAAATTGACGAAAACTAGGTTTAAAAACATTGAACAAACTGTCGTCTGGGACACATCGAAAAGTCAACGGAAGTTAAACATGCGCTTAACAATGGGGATCACAAGATTCTTTCAGAGTTCCAAATTACTAACAGCGTTTAATGGTTATTATAATAGATTGGTTATAGAGGGCATCAGCATCCATAAACATTCAGAAAACTTGACATTAAAGGAAGAAACCTGTTACGATAATTGCATGTTTAGTCACAATTTTGTGAATATATGTGCCAATACTGTTTTCCTCAAGCCGGTACTGGAAATTTATAGTACAAGACCTCGCCTATTGAAGATTAAATTTCACGGCAGATAATACCCAAAAATCGTTTTTTTTCCTTTTCCGTGTCTAACTGTGAACATGAACACTTTGCTATAATTGCGTTAACTAATAGCGTTCAATAAAAATGGTTAAGCCAATTATTCTACAATCATTATAAGGTAGAATTTTTTCAAAATTTGACGATGGAAAGATGATTATTATTAAATTCCCATAAAGTGTAAAGTTAACGCAGGTAAAGATTTCGTTTTATATTACATTGTAGTACATGAATATATTATACTGTATTGGGAGTTACCACGCTTGCAAAAGTTTGGACAACCAAACAGAAATGCAGTTTACGTCATAACAAATATTTTAGGATGATGACCAACCAATCTAACAAACCATCATCTTCGACTTTATTTAACATATTAAGCTTTTGTAATGTAAGTGCTTCAAGAATATATGCTATACGGTTTTATAATTGTTTGGAGCTTATGCTTCTTATAAGAAAAATTTAGAAATATATTCAGCAAGTAGTACAATTTCTTCAGATTTAAGATATACTTGAAATTTTTACAAGAACCTATAATGAATCCTAATCTTTTCAGAGCAGAATTACTAATCAATTGCACATGAATTTTGAAATTTAAATTTTAATCAAATGTAACACCTAAATAATTAATAGTTAAAATGTTTATATTACACCAAGAATAAAATCGATTTAAGTTTGACTGCAGTGTTAGACTTTCTACATTACTATTATTATATTAACTTGGCATCATCCGCATATAACAATATGTTGCAATCAATGGTATTAACAATGTCATTTATGTATATAATAAATAAAAGTGGACCTAGATTAGATCCCTGAGGTTCTCCATTTTTAGGGCTAAACAAATTTGATTTGGTATATGTGAATTGAACATAATATACTCTATTACTTAGGTATGAATGGAAGAGCTTTAACAAGCTATTTGATAATCCAAAATCACCCAGTTTTTGAGAAGAATATTAGATCAACAAAATCAAAGGCCTTAGTCAAATCTGTATATACTACGCCTACTTGTTTACAGTCATTTAGTGCACTAGAAACTAGTGGATTTGCCTTTTACAAAATCTGTTGAGATTCACTGATAAAGTTGGAGAGATGAATCTGATGATACTGAGAATACACCATCCCAAACACTTTTGCGAAATTTGAAATTATTGAAATTGGTCTATTATCGATTATTTTAGACATTTTTCAAACTTTCGGAAAAACCTTTGTCTTTAGAATATTGTTAAAAATAATAATAAGTGGATAACTGAAGGGTTAGGAGCAAATCTCTGATTAAGAATGAAGGTATATCAACAGAGCCAGAGGTTAATTTATGCTTTAATTTACTCAAGGCTTGTGTAATTTCAGTAGCAATATCTGGTACATACATATAAAAATATGGAAAATTTTTAATATTACTAAATTTTCATTTCCTTATTTGGTAAATATACAGCAAAGGGGACCCACCTCCGATCGCCTTCTAAATAGGTGCGTTGGACGCGGCTTCCGATGCGGAACAACTTTCCCTATGACATAATTGGGGGTCACGTCGGTAAAAAAGATATTTACCATTAAAGATGTGATAAATATTGTAATTTGAATAGCATGACACTTTGTACATTCGACGTCTTTGCCATATTGTCAAGACACCCTCCCGAGTAACTTGCAAGTAATTTTTACTCGGGGTCATTGTTTCTTAAAAGTTATTAACAAATGAAGGTGGTGATAGCAGCCGTACAATGGAATCTCAATTGTACCACACTGTGTACATTCGAGACGTCTTCTATTATGAGAACACTTACTCTATCTCCAACACTTGTTTAGAGACGTTTACAGGTTATTGCTGTTATCTCTACTTCATTTATATTCTACGTTTAGAGAGCGTAGTAGACCTTAACTAATACATTAACTTTATTCGTTAATAACTTTTAACAAACAATGACCCCTGAGTCAAATTACTTGCAAGTTGCTAGGGAGGGTGTCCTTGACAATATATGTGAAATTTAAGGTCATCGGAGGTGGGTCCCCTTTGCTGTATGAACGGGGGTGAACGGTGTTGGTTGGTAGGTTACAGTTATTACAATTTTCTTCTTAAAAAATTACATGTTTGCATGTGGTTTGTGGTAAACGGTGTTGGTTGGGAGGTGCGATCGGGGTAAATATACAGCAACACATCTTTAATGGTGAATATCTTTTTTACCGACGTGACCCCCAATTATGTCAGAGGGAAAAGTTGTTCCGCATCGGAAGCCGCGTCCAACGCACCTATTTATAAGGCGATCGGAGGTGGGTCCCCTTTGCTGTATATTTACCCCTTATTTTTACTATAACAAACCAATACTAAAATAGGTTCTAAAGTGTTGCATTTTCTTTCTATCTATCCATCCTTTTAACCATAGACAACTTTTCCTTAAACTATACTTTAATAATTAATTACTGATATTTCTACTAAATAAACAATTATTTTTCAGAGCTGGTACCGGAAGCTGTTTATGGAAACAAAGGCAATGAGAAACTCTAATTTGTTGAGTAAAACTAGTTGCAAATACAAACTTCTAACTAAAGTGTTCTCTGATATCATCTGAGCTGCCTGTACATAAAATAGTTAAATGAAATTAAGTAAAATCCTTCTCTTTATAAGAAAACTGTACTTGCAATTCGCCAAGCACCGATTATTTTTTACAGGTTTGTTGATTTTCGACGAGATTTAAAATTTATTTGAAGATCATATTGCTTTTTAAACCTGGTTAAAAGTTAGAGCTTCGATATTTTCAAAGAATTCACGCATGGAATTTTTGCAACATATTGTGTTTTCCATATGGACCGATAACAAAGTGAAGAAATAAGTAGTTGAAATGAAATTATCGTTTTAGGCGTGGAATAAGAAAGGGCAACATGAATGTGAACGGAAACACCACACGTTCTGAGTAAAAATATCGCGCCAAATTAAAAGTGTAAAAAACCGAATTTGAAAATCTCAACCAAATTATTCTACTAATGATTAAAAAGTGGTAAATTAAAGTTGAAATCTTACATTTTTGACAAATCGATACACACTGATTGATAACCTACCTTTCTGAAAACATTCTGAACCGGAGATGTCACGTAATGTAATGGAATTTATCACAAAAGAAGCTGATATGTAAAAGAAAAGAAAAGAAGCCGGAAAAACGAGGTATGTTAAAAAAAATGCGTACACACAAAGTTTAATTATATTGCCGTAATTCGTGGTTTAGACTATCTAACCCTCGAGAGAGAAAGAGAGTTTGATCAATACGTAAGCACGAAAGGCGAGATGAAAAGGACAGGTGGGTCAGGCACGCCACCGGCGTGACGTCCTGGAAAATCGACAATTCTCGGAAATTGCAGTTTCCGCAGGATTTCACTTGCTCACCTCTGCATTCATAATAACTGCACGCTGGCACGTTTCTACTTTCTTTTTTTCACTGCAATATTATTATTCCTTTCGAAATTGCTCCAAAATTTCGCAGACTGTAGTAACGCTTTAGGTCATGTTGCACAAAAAATTGTAATAAAACAAAAAGAAATATTTGTTTTACCGTGTCCTTTGTTTCTTTACGCATTTATTATCAGCATTTACTTTGATGTCTGCTTCGTTCAAAAAAATGGAGTTACGCTTATTTAAATAATATCGCGACTTTCAATTATGAAAATGTAATTAAAATTTTACGCTTTGATATGAAGAAGTCTTTGTCAAATTCTGCATTCCATATAGAAATTCTCAAGCATCGCGAGCGAGCATTTCTATTTCGTGATTCCATTTCGGATACAAAATTAAACATTAAACGGTATGTGGAATCACGTTTAATCAAATTTTATCTGATAATAAAATTTTTACATTGTATTTCTGTTTCGAAGTTCCTTTTATTACGGTTTATGCTCTAAAGACATTTTTTTTCTATATTAACTTGTACGATACCTTCGGGTGAAATATCTGCGTTTTGTGTCAATCACGACGAGAACAAAACCTCGGACGAATAAATAAAAAATTTATTCGATTTTCGATTTGTCCACAGAGAAATTGTACTGAACAAACCCTAGTCCCACGAGAAAGAGGTTTATTGTATTAGAAGTGAGTGAAATCTTTTATAAACGGGTTTAAAAGTTTTGCTTTATTTAAAATTGTATCGAGAAAACATTGCAAGCGTAGGAAAATGTTTTGCATTATTTCGTACAGTACGTATCGGAATTGTTGCTTACGCGGTTTTATACGTTGTTTATAAAAGTTTAAATACTTCCAATAAGAGAAAATATACTGAAATATGTATGTTTTTACCTTGAATATAAGCCTTGTTTTCTTCGATCTCATACATATAATAGCCTTAGAGTTTTTTATTAAATTATTTTTAATCAAATCAAACATGTAATACGGAGTGTCCCGCGGGTAATCACAAAAGAAAATACAGTATTAGAGGCAACTCTAATATAAACCATTATAGAATTAAATGTCGCTTGAAAGAACTTACTTTTAAAATTGCAATTATTGAATTATAAAGCATACGCAAAAGTTATTTTTTAAAGTACTATTAGTTACAAAATTAGAATTATAGTAATTTATGATGTACACTCAACAAAGAAAATTTAGAAAATTAGATGTTTTCCAAATTTTTATAAAATAAATAAAATTGATGATCATAAACATAAAAACCTTCGCCAGTTTTAATTGCAGTGTACTTTTTAGAAGGTGTATTTAATTCACATACTTCTATATCGTGACGTCAATTCTCGTATAAAAATGCGATTTTTTTAAGTAATAAATTAGTGGTGCTTTACATAAACAAACCACTATTTATATTTGATTTATACGAGTATTGACGTCACGACCCATAGCAATGCGTTTAAAGAACCATCTTATTCACAGATTTATCGAAAAATGCAACTGGATGCGAGTGTACATTTTATAACGAAAACAGTATAGATAATCAACGAATCAAACTGAATAACATAACTTCAATATATTCAGCTGAAGCAGAAGCTATTTTAAGGGCACTTGAATACGATAATAATATAGGTGCAAGTCGAGTATGCATAATGAGTGATAGCAAAAGTGTTTTAGAAGTCGTAGAGAACGCAAAGAATGCTCACAATCGGCATCCAACACTAATGAAAATAGTAGAGCAATGTATTGATTTAAAGAAAAAAGAAATAGTGTTGAAATTCTACTGGGCGAAAGGACACACAAGCCGTATGGGATGCTGATGTAGTGTGGGAGAAGGTATGTGCACAAGACATCATACCTATAGTGAAACATGAAACAATACAACTGGAATGGAACCAACAGTGGATTAAAACATATGAAAATAAAATGACTCAGTACACAGCGATACACCAGAGCGTTTACATTAAGCATTGGTACGAAACATAAAAATCTCTAGATCTAACTACACAAAAATTACAAGACTAAAATTTAGTCATGGACAATTTCCAGCGCATTTATACAGACTAAACTTAATAGACTCACCTAGATGTAAATGCGGACATGATTATGCAGACATCAATCACATAATATTTTAATGCACAGAACATGAAGCCCAAAGAAATCCGTTCATTGAATCAATTATAAAATTCCGAATACATATTAAACGCATGCAGGATTAGGGTGTGAGAAGAGTGACCTTAATAAATAAAATATTAACGGTTGTTTTGATTTTCGTACTTAAAAAACTGAAAATAAAGTTAAACTACCGTGGGCTTATAGGATAAGATCCCAAGAAGCCATAAGAAAAAAATTATAGACCAATCTCATTTCAATCTCAGTTTGCTAAATTATTTGATAAACTCGTTTGAATTAAAATTTATTTTGCAATTAAACATAAATGAGTCGAAACAAATTTACTTGAATAGACTAATTACATCAGTAAATTTATGATAAAATAAATAAATAATAATAAATAATAAATTAATTAAATAAATCAAGATATTCTTAAACGAAAACTATTGAAAGTTGGCACTAGTGGAAACCTTTATCGTTGGCTTACTTTTTACCTAGAAAATCGTAGTAAAGCTGTTGCAATAAATGGGTTTTATTATATTTATGGAGTATCACAAGGATCACTTCCAGGTCCATTGCTCTTCAACATTGATATAAATGACACTGTCTCATGCATAGTAAATTTTTAACTATATCCAGATGACTTTGAAGTATCCCACGAGGTGTCGAGTTGTGAAGACTCCTCTGTTTTTCAATATGATTAAAAACTAAATGTAACGTTATTACATTCATGCGTAAGCGTAATTATATTATATACGATTATAAATTAAATAATTCTATCTTAATTCGAGTAGGAGTAATATCTAATTCCAAGCTTTTATTGGACATCCATGTAGAAAACATCACTAATAAAGCATTTATGTCTCTAGTTTTCATATTTCGCTCTACTAAAGGATCTCAGTCTCAAAACAGCTTGGTAATCTTTGTATTATGCTTATGTATTTAGTGAAATGAATTATGCTTCATGTGTTTGTTTATA
Source organism: Abscondita cerata (assembly GCA_030710515.1). Classification (NCBI taxonomy): domain Eukaryota; kingdom Metazoa; phylum Arthropoda; class Insecta; order Coleoptera; family Lampyridae; genus Abscondita; species Abscondita cerata. The sequence goes on along the minus strand of JALBCR010000792.1, from coordinate 202,229 downwards.
TCAAACGTATTGAAAAAGTACAAAAATTCTTATGTAAGTCATTTAATTTTAATTACACGATTTATGAATCTGCTTGTGTTTATTTCAAATTTAAACCTTTAACAACTCTAAGAGTTAATAAAATTGTAAATAGTTTATATAATAACCCTAATGCATGTTGCATGCATGTTGCATGGTTGTCTGATATCGTTGTCAACTAAAATCATTTAAAATACAAATCCCATTTAAATTGCATTATACTTTTGTACCCAATTTTATTTATATACGTAACAATTAATTTAAAATATTCCTTCACACATAATTGTTTATTAACTGATGTGCTCCTTATATACTTTTGGAAGATTAGCTATTTAAGGCATAATGACAGATATAAAAAAATTGTAATAGCGGTATTTGTGGGAAAATGAAAGGAAAAGGTATAGATTATGCGGAGATGGAAGGGAAAGTATACAACAAGATGAGGGAATATGAGGAATATTTAATTCATTGCTGAAAACTTCTCAGGATTTATATTGGTCATTTTAAATTATGCTTCGATATAAGGATGTTGTTAATGTATTTGAAATGATCTTTTAAGAAAGAAATTATATAGATAATATCAAAATAAAAATTATTATTATTACTATTACTTAAAATGATAAAATATTATAGTGTATTTTAAAATCACTAACAAACGAAAACTGAAGATTCTGACAGAATATTCAGAGCAAATATTTATATTTTCTTGAAAATGTTCCACTGGATTTGCGTATTAACATGCATTTTCAGCAAGATGGAGCACCCCCTCATAATTCAAGAGCTGTAACTGATTATTTAAACCAAATTTTCCCAATTAAGTGGATCGGAACCCATGGACCAATGAAATGGCTTCTACGATCACCCGGCATAATCTCAATTGATTATTTTCTCTAGGGTTATTTAAATGATAAGGTATACCAAACGGTCCACACAGACTTAGAAAATTTATATATATAAATCTTGCAATCATTGTTGCATCATTTCATTATTGCTCATTTTTGCGTCTACTAGAAGGAATGCAGTATATTCATATTTTACATTATCATTCAGTATCAAATTCAAATGGCTAACTTTCTGGCACATTTTTTTTGAATATATTCCAAACAAAAGTACAAAATTTCTTGCATTCATTTTGACTACATTGCTGCATCATTATATGTTACCATTATTTTGGCATCAAAGTATATCCCATTTTGGTAAGACGACTATTCTGCGTCTTTGATAGATATTTTTGTTCACACACCAAATTTTGCTGCGTCACCAACGTTGCCATGTCATACTATGATGTGTTACTGGTTATGTTATTGTTTGATCTTTACTTACTGGTGGTGTACATTGTTTGCAATGTGCTCTGATATGTAGAACTATTGTAGTTTTTATAACTATTCTTTAAAATAATTGTTATTTAATTAAATTAAATATTGAACTTCCATTATTATTAAGAAGTTACTAAACGCCATCTATTTTTAAAAATTCTTCAATATTAATTTATAATTTGACCTTAACAACTGTCATTAATATTTTAATTTCTAATCTATAATTGTAAGTAAGTAACCATTACTTTGTTGACTATTTGTTTCAGTATGTAAATCTTATCAACTGCTTTCCTTCCACTTCTAAACCCAGTCTGCTAATCAAATAGTACCTTTTTTCTCCATCTTCTTCAGAAGTTTTCTTAAATCTGCATATATTTTGTATCCTGCACGTGTTACGCATATACCTCTTATAGTTTTTAATTACTATATTTTCTCCTGCTTTATATAATCAACATATTATCGCTTTATTCAATGTTCTGAAAACGTTCACTTTTTCATATTTTATTAAAAATATTTTTAAATCTTTCCCTCATTTACTCTCCTGTAAACTTCCACTGTTCTCCTTGAGTATCATTTATAACTTCTGCTATTCCTTTTTAATTTTTCTTGTTGCTTTTTCTACTTCTTCTTTATATACTTCTACGTCTTCTATTTTTTTTTATTGTTTTTCTCATTGCTTAATCTTTTATATATTTGTGGTTCTGATTTTCCTTCTAGCAGTTCCATACAATATTTTGTTCATTTGTTTTCATCTATACCTGATCCTCCACTTTTCTTTTATCCTTCTATATTTAAAAAATCCCATACTTGTCCCTGATTTGATATTTTCTGTATTCTTTTTTGTTATTCTTCCTGTTTTTTCAATCCTTCTTTCATATTTTCCTATATAGTTTTTCCTCAATATTTTGTATTCTTTTACATCTAGTTTGCCTTTTTCCTATTTTCATCTCTTTTCTCATTTTTGTTGTTTCACACCTACCATTTCATTATTTATTTATTTTTTCTTTCAATTTCATGTTCTCTCTATACTTAATTTTTTACTTTTTCTTTCATTTTCTTTACTACATTTTTCACATCTACTTCTTCTAATATGTTCATTTCTTTTTTTTTTATTTTCATCTTACATCTTTCTAGTTTTTTTTGTTCATATTGTCCTCCATTCCCATACTTCTCTTTTTCTTCTTCTTTTTTGTTTTCTTTACGCAGATATACTACCAAAGGGTGGTGGTCTGATTCTTATTCGTCCTCTACCCTAAAAATGTTTATATCTTCTATACCTACTTTCTTTAATAAGTATCGCATAGTCAATGACTGATTTTCCTCTTTATCCTATGTGTACAGGGTGTATCGCATAAGAACCGACACAGACCAGGAGCATGTTGAGAACCCTAAAATATGGTTATATTTAACCTAACCCACTTTTATACGAAATATTGATTTTTTTCGAAATTTAAAACTCCACTTTGGAGGCCTATAACTTCTTAAGGGTGCAACTTAGAATAAAGGTAGGTTAGGTTTTGCCATATTTTATGGTTCTCAACATGCTCCTGCTCTGTGTCGGTTCATATGCGATACACCCTGTATATATTCTTCTTACTCATTTTCTCCATATTTTCATTCATAATTTTTTACCCTCTCTGCGCATTTCTAATAATTTTCTGCTTTCTTCATTTATTTTCTTGTCCATTAAAGTTCTATTCTTTATTATTCCATTTATCATCATTCCTCTTTCCTCTCCTACTTTGACATTAAAATGCCCTTTTATGATTATTTATCTTTCCTCTTCTCTAATTGCATCCTGTATGTTTTTTAGTTCTTTTCATTTCCTTTCCATAAACTGTTAATATTTCATATTTCTCCCCTTTTTCAGTCTTTTACAGCCTTCCCTCACCTTTTGTAGCAAACCCCATGTAAAAGTCTTTTAGCATCCTCCTCTCCTATTGTTTTCAACCTCTTTCTTCTAGCCACGTTTCCACTAAGCCAACCACTTTAAAACCTCTTATGCATGGAGTCCGTTCGTAGAGCTCAAGCATGGAGATCTCAGCTATTTGAAGAGATACGAAGGCAAAGTTGCCTATTGTGGCACTCAGTAAAATGTAAAATTAAAAAAAATCCGATTACTTCCGAACAGATCCGCAGAAAAACCAAATTTTGAAAATTCGTTTTAATTTTTTCAGAGATTATTTCACCACATAAATGCAAACAATGAACACTTTGTTATTGCTACTTTTTACGCTCTACATTATGATGGAATTAAATTCAAAATACGATGTTTCGTTCTTTGACAGTCATTATCAATTTTATTTTTTCTTATAGGCTCCATTTTGAATTGTCACATTTTTGAATTCGCATTTTTATTGAGATTACAATGATGTCTCATATGTTAAGATTCCGCTATAGTTTGGTGATAATGACGGAAAATTGTTTTTTGCAAAGAGTGCCTAGGAAATGATACTTTTCTTTAAAAAATAAACACATATTTGACATTTCTATGATATTTATTTTAATGTCACCTACGGTTGCAATACCTTTTATAATTTTCTTAATTTCTTTGTTATTTACAATTTAGTTTCACCTGTGTTGTTAATTTAAAATATATTGAAGAACGGTTGTTGTGAATTTAAAACGCATTGAAGTATGGATTTCATTTTCAAGGCACTCTTTGTAAAAAACAATTTGCTGTAATTTCCACCAAACAACTAGGCATAACTTTAATATATGATACATGGTCCAAATCGCAATTAAAAAACGAATTCAAAAATGTGACAATTGAAGAGGCGCCCATAAGAAAAAATAAAGGTAATGATGACAACCAAAAGACCAAACGTCGTATTTAGAATTTGACTAAGTATTAATTGTTTGCATTTATCTTGTCAAATAAGCAAATAAAAAAAAATTTTGTAATTTTCGGTTTTGCGGATAATTTTCAAAGAGGCATTTTACTGAATGCCACAATACGCAACTTTGAATTATGCCGTTGATCTTGTAGCATAGGTACAATTACAGTGAGTTCAAAATTTGCTCGTCTAAAATTATTAAAATTTGATTACATACCTTATATGCAGCACGTCTTGAAAACAAAAAACTTTAAACTAGATGCTTTTTCCAACATCCGTTGGGATCAAACTTATTTGTTTCTTGGTTTTAAATTACTCAGCGGTTTGGCGGTATTACGGGATTGCCAAATTGACATGACGCAGAAATATCAAGAGAATGTAAGAAATACCCATAACAGCTATATACACAGTCAGCGTTTAGCGCCACCAAAATAGTTTTGCTCGAACTAAAATATACCTTAAAAACCACGCTGTGACCATTGCTGCGTCACCCTAAAAACTAGAATATGAGCAAGTCCAATATTGATAGAACAGATGGCGCCGGACCCAATTTGCCTACGAAAATATAGCTGCAACCTTCATCACGTAAAAGAATTTATCATTGCTCGGTACCGAATTACAAGTGTTTGTAATTCTGCGTCAATATATTGACGCATCAAAGCGGTTGACACAGAATTACATGCAAAAACATAATGTGTTGGCGCAGAAATGTAGGGATGACATATATATAACGTACAAATTAGCTTCAGCCATATAAAAATTGCGGTAAAATTGACCTCCGCGGTAAAATGACCTCCGATACACTGAGCCCATTTTGTAACGCACTTTAAATTTTTTCCCCACATGTATTATTGCGTCATTTGCTAGAAAAACGGTAAACTAGCCGGAGTTCATTTTACGCCATTTTCTGACAATATTATTCACCATAGTGCTACCTAAATGCCGATAGAGGCGCAAAAATCAATTAATCGTATATTTTTGTTCATAAACTTGTAGCGGTAACATTAGCATCCGTTAACATTGACAACAACGCTACGTCGCGTTTTAAAATTATACAGGGTGTTTCATTATTCAGTACAGAAAATGAAACTGGAGATTCCTTGCAAAATTTAAAGGGGGGTTTAACATAAAAAAATTTCCTTAAAGCCTCCCTGAAGAGTTAGACAATCTGTAGCAATGCTAGGTAGCGTTAACGGAAATTTGTTCAAAAGAATAAGAGCCTGTATTCAAGAAAATGGTGCCCATTTTGAACACTCTCTGAAATAATATTGTTAATTTAAATTAAAAATGATAGTTAATAATAATATTGTTATTTATGTCAAACTTGCATACGCAACTTATTAATTAAAAATTCTGCAAGTTCGCTTAATTTATTTTTTTGGTGAAAAGTATTGAGTTTACGTGAAATTTTTAAGAGACAAAAAAGTTTTTAATTGAATTGGCCCTCCAAAATCTGAATTTTAAAATTGAAAAAAAAATTAGTTAAAAAGTTCTGGTAAAAAACTCTAAGGGGTAGTAAGACTCACCCCTTGCAGAGAACAAGGGTGAATAAAATTATGAAATTATGGAGGCTTCTTGGTAGTAGTATTTGAATGTTTAGATTTCTTTTTTTTTATTTCAAGTCATTTCAGAAAAAATCGATTAATGTGAATTTTTTACACATCTTTAAGGGGCTGTAACTCTTCAGGGGAGGCTTTAAGGAAATTTTTTTTATGTTAAACCCTCCTTTAAATTTTGCAAGAAATCTCCAGTTTCATTTTCTGTACTGATTAATGAAACACCCTGTATATGAAATCTGTTATTCGGTTGATTTGTGGTTCTAATAAACGATGACCTACGTCAAATTAACGTGTAGTTTTTTTATCTACTTCTTGCTGCTTTAGAACCACACCTTCATTATTTAATATGAAGCCAGAAGTGCATTCCTACCTTTAGGGTAGTTAAACGCCAAGTACAGCAATTTTTATTGTTATTATTTGTATGTTTTATAATATGTTGCATATTGGAACAATTGTTCATATGTCATACAGATGTACATAAAAATACCGACAAAATTTAAGGGTGATTTTGTGATGAAAATTAAGATGGGTATTCGGTATAAAAACATATTTCAAAATTTTACAATCTTGAATTATGGTTAGAAAGGGTTGAAGTAGTCAACCACTAAAATATTTTTTCTTATACCTTTTTTTTGAATAAAAATTTTTATCTTAAAAGGAACGTGGCCGAAAAGCTCAATTCATTTACCAGAAAAAAAACAAATACAATGCATTTGCAAAAGATGTTAATCTGTGCTTTGCAATGACATTCATAATAATAATAATAATATTTATTGTTTATTATTATTAAAAATTGCTTACACGAGTCAAAGAAAAATATCTAGAAACAATAATTAAAAATATTTAAAATACATGCAGTGTAAAATTCAAAAAAAAAATAAAATTACAATTAATATTAAAAACAATCTTAAGACTAGAAACCATCATCAGTTATACTTGAACTGAGAGAAACTCATTCCAATCATACAGCACTTTTTCTGTGAGATATGATTTCAAGTATCGCTTGTAGTTTACTAGAGGCAGACATCTTACAAAAGGCGGCAAGTGATTAAAAAATTTTAGTGGCCAGTAGTTTGGCCCATACGTCGATTTCGACAATCTAAATGTATTTATATAAATAGTATCCGCTGATCGGGTATCATGGTGGTAAAAATTTCTTGTTATCTGATAATGTGATAAATTATTTTGTATATAAATTAGGCAAAAATAAATGTAGAGACTTGGTAAGGTAAATATTTCCAACATAGCAAATGCTAGTTTACAATCATCACGGTACCTCAGTCCGCCAATGATGGGTACTGCTCGCCTTTGGAGTCCAAATAGGCGATGTCTGCCAGCTGAATGTCCCCACGCTAATATACAATAGGGCAGCGCCGATTGGCAAGTTGCATAATAAGTTGTTAGGAGTAATTTGGCAGATACCGAATGAGACAAATTTCGCAAAAGATAAATGTTGTTACACAATCGGTTGGCTAAGTTGTCAACGTGGATGTGCCATTGTAGCTGGTGATCCATATGGAACCTAAGAATTTCACCGTCGTATTTGTCATCGCCGCTGGCGCAGGTTTTAATGTAAACAACATGTTGCTTGTTTTTTCAACATTTAAAGCAAGTTTGTTATTTATACACCAGGCCGGTGCTTGATCTTGGGCATTTTGGTTGTCTAGAAGCAACTCATCAATGTTACTGCTTGCACTAAAAAGAGTAGTGTCATCAGCGTACAAAACAATTGAACGACTTGAAAGATGGTCAGGTAAGTCATTTACAAATAAAAGGAACAACAGAGGACCCAATATAGACCCCTGTGATACACCGTGTTGTATATGCAAGACAGACGATTTAACACCCCCTACCGAAACTACTTGTTTGCGATTTAAGAGGTAAGATTTGATAGTATTGCAACTGTTGACTGAAAATCCATATGTGAGTAGCTTTTGTAAAAGAAGTTTATGGCTAACTACGTCAAATGCCCTAGAAAGATCTAGATACGAGACAACAGCAAACTCATTTTTTTCAAACGCGTCAATTATTTTATTGATTGAAGAAATTATGGCATCAGAAGTAGATAGTTTCTTCCTGAAGCCATATTGACACTTTGATATGATTCTGTGAGACTCACAATGTACAACTATTTGGTTGTGCATTACTGCCTCCAGAACTTTTGAAAATACACATATAATTGAAATTGGACGACAGTTTTCTGGGAAGTTTTGTCCTGTTTTATGTGTTGGTATAACTAGAGCTACTTTCATAGCATCTGGTACTGTTTCAGTCAAAATGCACGCGTTTATAACGTCCGTTAGTGGTTCTAGAATCGCTTCTTTGCAACATTTTAATAGGTCTGGGGTAAGACCATAGAAACCTTTAGCCTTACTATTTTTTATTTATTATTGCGCGAATAGCAGACGTAGTTACATAAACAAAATAATACTGATACCAGGACTGTGGCATGTCATTTTCTGTTGCCTTTGTTATTGTTTCACAAGTTACATTATTTGATTGAAAATATGTATGCATTAGGAATTTAGAAATGACAGATACGAATTTTACATAGAGTCGTACTAACGGTAATGCATTTCATTTATTTATTTCTCGTAAATGCTTTAGTTTTCGAAACAAACTTGTAGAAAAAAAGTTAGTAAATTGATTGTGTCTTTTGGCCATATTTAAAAAAAAAATTTTATTCAAAAAAAGTTGTAAGAAAAAATATTTTAGGGGTTGACTATTCCAATCATACTCCAGAGTTGAAAACATTTTAAAATATGTTGTTTTATTGACAAATAATATTCGCGTCTTCAGCTTTATATACAGGTGAAATAAGAAAGTAATTGAGTAAGTCTCTCCAAATTATTATTTATATCAATATGTTCCTTGTTATTACATCTACCATAGGAAGCCTAATAACAAGGAACATAATCATATAAAAAAGTAAATTCTTCAAAAATTTATAACAAATATTCACCTTAATTTTTATCACAGAATCACGGTGTTATTTAGTGTGTCCCCGGATCGATTTTAAAAGAAGAAACATTTCTTATTTTTGATTACCTTTGATATTTTGTCCTGCTTGTTTTCAATTCTCCAAAACACAAAAAATTGTTTTTCTAATTTTGGCATATAAAGTGACATTTTTCATAATCGTAGTAGGTGTCAAAATGATCTAACTTTCGTAACTAGTTACGCGAAGTAATATTTTTGTAATTAGTTACGAAAAGTAAAGTTTTTTACTACTTGTCAGATTGTTTTCACATTTGTTTTGGAAATGGTAAACATCGCAATATCGGTCACACTTGATTAGAATTTGAATTAGAAATAAAAGAATATAATAGAAAATAAAAAAACAAAGGGAAAAAGATAATAGATTTCAAAATTAGAAAAGATAGGCGTAATAAGATGAAATGGTAAAATGAAAGGATCGAATACAAGAAAAACAATGAGATACTGTATGAATTCTGCAAGGAAGTAGAGGCACAGAAAATAAAATACGGGGAAAAGGAAAGAAGAAAATATTATGAAAGAGGTGGATATGAAAAAGAAGAAATAAAAAAGCTAAGAGAGGAAAGAAAGGAAATAATATCAAGAGATTAAAACACACAAATGCAGGAAAGAAAAGCAAGAACAAATAAAGGAAAATATAACCAGAAGTATAAAAATTAATAACAGAAAAAGTTCCAAAGCTGAAAGAAAAAGAATAATTGAAAATTTAGAACAGGAAACGAAGAAAAGGAGAATAAGTACTTGATTAGTAATTAAGAGAGACTGTGCAAACTGTGTGGGAATGAATGAGAAAACAGAACACATTAAGAAAAGAACGCCGAGAATTACGACCAGAAGAAATAGAGTGGTGGATACTATTAAGGGAGTGACAAAGGAAAATCAAAGAAATATTGAAGAGCTAGTGTATTATTTTCGTGTTGTTCCTGATGTTTCTACCCCATATAGCTGTATGTAACTGTCTTATGCCTATTCTTATTTGCTCTAGCCTACTTTTATTTTCCCCCTCTGTAGTTGCATTTTTAGTTAGTATGAATTCTAGTTATCTGAATTTAACTGTGCCTTTAATTTGTATATTTTCTAGGTTTCTTATTTCCTTGTCTATCATTGTTAGGTACTTTGTTTTCTTTATATTTATTTCCAACCCTGTTTTTACATCCCTTTAAGTTTCTAACTATGTAGAAAACATTTTTTTGCAATTTTTCAGTTATAAATTGAAATGAGTGATTTACTAAAAAAATACTTTGGCAACTAAATAACCATGTGTAGAGTGATTCTGACTTGACAACACTGTAAGGATCCCATTTTGACAAAGAAAGGAATATATGGAAGTCGGGATGTATTAAAACGTGAAACTATAATACACGGATGTCATTTTCACCGTTTAATGTATAACTTCAGTTATACGAGTGTATATAGGAGGAAGTCGACGTGTATAGTTTTTGTACGGATGCCAATTTGTGCGTCAACTGTATATACATAAACGATAAGTTTTTCGACATTTAGTGTCGACTCGTGAAAGCGTTCGCGTACGTAAATGTAAGCAACTTTGCCGACAGGTATGTAAAGCCGTTACATGGTCGATTCTTCAATAATTATAGTCAACATAACAGTTGGCAAGTATAAAATTTTGAATCGCCTGTAGTTAAGTCGCAAGAGGTTGGTACAACAGCAAACAGCTGTCGAGTGATTTTCAGTGTTTGTTTGCTATTGTACAACCTCCTGCGTACTTTACTGTAGGCGATTCGAAATTTTTATACTTGCCAACTGTTATGTTGGCTATAATTATTGAAGAATCGACTATGTAACTGCTTTATACCTGTCGGCAAAGTTGCTTATATATATATATTTAATATTATCAAAACCTTTTCTACCATAATGGTGTAAAGGTAATTACATAAATTAACATTCATAATTCACATTTCAAAAAATTAACTTAACTCATTCATTATGTTTCACAATAAAATAGTTAACTAAACAGTCCCACTTAATTTTTTTTTATACGTGGACGAATCTGGTCCACTCCTTTTTGTTTTGTGCTAGTACTTCTGCCTCATGCCAAGTCATTCCCTTTTCCTGCAACAGCTCTTCAATTCCATTCCTCCAAGTTTTTCGTGGCCTTCCTCTTGTTCTATTTGGACCCTCTTTGTTTCTCATAAGATCTTTACCTGTCTATCATTTTTCATTTTTAGTAGATGTCCTAGCTACTGCAGCTGTTGGGTTTTAATTACCACTGACAAGGAATCCACTTTTAATGTGTCCCGATTGGTTTGGTTTCGAATCCTATCTCTTCTGGTTACTACTAGCATTTTTCTTAAGTATTTCATTTCCATGTTCTGTAGTTTGCTTTTTTGTCTTTTGCTTATTATCCACGATTCCCCTTCAAATGTCAGAATCGGTAGGTACATTGTTTTATACACCATGATCTTTGTTTTCCTCGTAATCTCTTTCTTGTTCAAAATAGTGTTGTATAACGTATAATATATCTTAGATGTGTTATCTATTTGTCTATTTATTTCTGCTTTATGCTCTCCATTTCTATTTATATTGACTCCTAGATATATAAAGTCCTCCACTTGTTCGATTGTATTTCTATTTATTTGTATATTAGTCTGTGTTAGATGTTTTGCAATTACCATAACTTTTGTTTTATTTACGGTTATTTTCATGTTATACTCTTCTAAACACTTTTTTCATACTTCAAGGTTTCTCTGTAGATCTTTTTCTTTTGGTGCAAAAATTACTACATCATCTGCAAAAGCACATTCTGAGATATTTATCATTTCTAATTTCTTATATCCAATGTTTAGATATGTAACTTTCTTTCTACATGTTTTAATGATGTCGTCCATTATTACTATAAATCGTAACGGGCTTAATACCCCATCCTGTCGCAGGCCATTACTTGTGTCAAACTCTTCTGATTGCGCGTGACTTGTTGTTACATAATTTCTACAGTTTTTGTAAAGGCTTTTAGTTGCTTCAATCAATTTCCTTGCTACTCCTCTTCTTTCGAAACTTCTCCAACTCTGTTCTCTTGGTGTTCTGTCGAAAGCCTTTTCTAGATGTATAAATGCCAGATATGCCTACCTATTTTTTTTCTTATTCTCGCTATTAATTATTTTATACTGAATATATGATCGTGTATGCTGTGTCCTTTCCGAAAGCCGCTGTGTGAGTCTATTAGTTGTTTTTCTATTTTCTTCCTTATTTTTTGTTCTAGAATCCTTTCATATACCTTGCATGCTATGCTAATTAATGTTATTCCTCGGTAATTTTCTTAGCAACTTTTATCTCCCTTTTTATGTAATGGTATTATGATTTCTACCTTCCAGTCTTTTGGTATTTCCCCAGAGTGCCTTCTTCGCCCATAGTTTTCAACATCTCTGCCACTGTTCCGTCATGACCCCGTGCTTTTCCATTTTTTATACCCTTTATGGCTTCCTGTAGTTCTTCTCTTGTAGGTTCTTCATTTGTTACCTCTTCTTGTTTTTCTCCTAACTTTTGTTCTTCTTCCTCTTCCATAGTGTTTTGTATTCTGGTATCCATTTCCGATTTTAGTATTTCTTGAAAATATTCTTTCCATCTGTTGATCACGTCTATTTCCGTGTTTAAAAGTATACCTTCTTTATTTTTAATTTGATGTAGTATCTGTCTTTTGTTTGTTCCACGCTTCTTAAGAACTCTATAGAATAATTTCTGATTTCCTTTTCTGTTACTTTCCATTTTTTTTCCCTTCCCTAGTATATTGATGAATCTCTTTATGTTCGTAAAATAAGTTTGTGACAATGTATTGGTTTTCTCTGCAGAAGTCAATTATTCTATTTCCATTGTTATTTCTTTTTTCTTCTCCGTATTTACCTAGTACCTCTGCTGTATGCCGATTTGTCTTCCCCACTCTGCCATTAAAATCACCTAGTATTATTGTAACTCCTTTACTTTCTTCCGTAAGTGTTGTTAAATTATTCCAAAATTTGTCTTTATTCTCTACGTTGTCAACTTTATTTAGCCCATTTAAAAATATAATTAGAAATAAATTGCAAAGCTCTTAATGCCCATTAATTGCTTTAGCATAATTTCTGGTGCTCATGTTCATTTGTGTCAAGTAGATATTTGTAAGTCAAGTTCTCTTATAAATAAAATTATTATCGTAATATTTCCTTGTAATTTACAAAATATTTGTAAATCACCCGTATCCAAGTAACTATTATTTTGAACATAAATCTTAAACATGGTTATCTTGAGTGTATCTTAGTAACTTTATACCTAATTTAAATCCGAAGCAAAACACATTGTTTTCATAAACAACAAAATCAGTTTTGTACCAGTTAAAATTAAATTTTGCTCCTCTTTTTAAATTAAAAATACAAAGTGTGGTACTTCATTGGAAGGGGATTTTTGCGTAAATTTTGAGAAAAATATACCGGGTGTAATTTAAAATTTAATTTAAAGTTTAAAATAAGACAGAACATTAATGTTAAGGTCAATATAAAGAACTTTAGGTGTAAATTCGATGCCCCAAATTTCAAATTCATATCTTTTTATTTAACGGAGATATGCCACTGGAACAATACAACTGAGACACCCGGTATAACAAAAATATTTAAAAAACAAAGTAGTGGCGTAGATTTTTTTCTTAGAAGTTAAAGTATTCTACACCACTGGATAAACCGACCTGAATAAAATTTATGTGATTAATTGTATTTGATTTGAATTTATATTTGTCAAATCTCAGCTTAATGTGTTTTGTACATTTTCTCAAAAAACCTTAAAAAACGTTTATAAGAATTTTTGACTTATTTTGAATCAATGAATCTTCAGTTTTCGTATTATACTTCAAAGTAGAAAACTTTGCTATGTTATTGACGATTACGAGATTGTTTCCCGAGGTAGGTAATCAAAATTACGTGTCCTTTATCTATTAGCACATTTTAATTAATCAGCTGTTTTTTTGTAGGATCATCTAAAGTAGTTACGTTCAAATCCATCTGATCCCAGTTCTTACCGATTGCTAAGTACATTTCGTCCTTACAAGTGACAAAAACTTTCAATTTATACATCAAAATAAGAAAAATAATAAGGTAGGCACATTTTTAATTTTATTTTGACTAAGACGTCTAATTTGAATAAATCTTATTAGGTGATTAAAATCATGCGACTGCTAATTTAATGTCGTTGTTGTAATTATAATTCTACTATGAAGGTTTTTGGAGATATAATTCCCTTAACCTTAACAAGTTGAGCTTAACTAAATCACATCTTTGTATTTTTCATTTTAGCGGGAAAGTAACTATAACCTTTGGGTGAAGTATATGTAGTTCCTGCGTACAAATATAGTTATTAATCATTTTATTTCTTAGTGTTTCATATTATTGAATTTGTAATTACTTTTCAATTTCATTTAAAGTTGGTAGACATATTACAAATTTAATGGTACAGAATGGACTTGCTATTTTTACACGCATTTGATGGGGGTAATAAAGGGATGACAGTTGTAAACAAATTACTTAATGATATAAATATTCAACTACTTTGTAAATTGCAATGACCATTATTATAAATATACAATTTTGAAATATTCAATGAAACAGTTTAAAAAACCTTTTAGAATTTTAAATAAAAAAATTTAGAAACGAAAATTTATTAATAAAAATTTAAATAAGTGTTAATTCAAATTAATCATTGATAACGTAATAAAATTAAGATACGAATTTCTGGTACCAATCTAATTTTAATTAAGAAAAAGAATTATTTTCATTTTTGTAGAAAAATCCTTTTAATTTAATTAAATTAAGTAGATAGTATATAGAATTTGTTTGTTAGTTGTAAACGTAAAATAAAATTATCCGCAGTCTAAATAAAATCACTGTTTGTGTAAAACGTCCGGTTGAATTGGACAAAATATCACGTATTGGATATAATATTACTGACATGCAGGCACCGCGAAGTAAGATAACAGCTATACCTAGAAAACAAACTCAGTGATTTTGTGTGTAAACATTTTTAAAGGACAAAATGAAAACGGGAAGACAGAGGGGATTATTACTAAGACATAATGACCCAATGTTAAGATGTTGAACTGTTAAGACGTAAGAATAAAAAGCGCGAGGATTTAAAGTTAAATGTTGAACTGTTGAAGACGTTAAAAGAAATAAAGCGAACAAAAAATAATTAAAATCGATCGAGTGAAATTTTAAACCCTTAATTAAATACGTTATGCATTTCCAAATAAACATGTAGACAGTAACTTAAAAGTAAATCTCCGAAAAGTGAATAAATTAAATTGTGAATAAACAATTAAGATACCAGCGTTGTTGTAGCTGCGTTGTTTATTTGCCGCGTTGTGAAAAGATTATTATAAACAAATAAAGAATAAGTAAAAAAAATGAATGGAAAGAATGAAGAAAATGGTGTTAACATCGAGGGAAAAACGCAGTTCATGCGTCCGATGGACGAAGCAATGCGCGGAAATAAATAAAATTTCGTCAAATGTTACAAGCTAGTTTTATAAAATTTTGTAAATAAATTAATGTTTGCGTTAAATATAAATAAAATTACTCAGTAAATTAAAGATACTTGCAAGTAATAAAAGTTGGGTTTTATAAAAAGATTTTATGTAATGTGTATTTAAAGATATGCTATGGATGAAATAAATTGTTGTTAAACTAAGTTAATATTTCAATTAAAAACGTACCCAAACCTGAGATTAAGTGAGAGTTAAAAGTTTGAAGCTAAATTTATAAGATTTACTAAAAATTTTAAAGTCTCATTCTAAATTATAATTTGCTTATTAAAAGCAAATTAACAATCCATCGCAATACGTATAAGGTGTCATTAGAAAAGAAATTGTTGTTTATCATTTGGGTGATAAGTAGTTTGTTAGCAGCTGAGATCGTTTTAATATATCAAAGGAAAATGCTCATTTTATATTTAAAAAAATGGTTAACATTTTAGTTGTATTTGCTTCAAATTATATACAGTAGCCAGAGATGAAACAACAGCAAATTATATTGGAAGTAATTTTTTTAACATAACAGTAACTAGTGACAGGTTTCGTAATTATTTGAAACTCATTGCCCATTTGATTTTTGGCTTTGAAGGAACAACTGATAGTGGTCACATTCCTATTACAAGCTCATCTTAAAAGAGACAATTTACGTCCTCATTTGCGCCGTAAAGTAGCACTTTTTTGTACTAATCTGTATAAAACAAGTAAAACGGCCCTTTCGTTAAATCAGGATACCCATGCCTCACTGAAATAAAGTATAATTGATGTGACATAGTTTTTTATTTCTGTTCACAATCTAGAAACGTACATCGTTCCGTGTAATTTGTGGGCAAACATCGCATGAAGTATAATCTGTTGTTTACATAAAACATAACCTTACATTTGTAATTGGTATTTTTTCAACTTTTCTTACGAGAAATCAATGTTTTTTAATACTATTATGTAGAAGCAGTTTTAGTAAGTATATTATATTAGCAAATAAATTAATGATTAACATGATGCCATAGGAACACTACGATGAAAATTGCAAGCAAAACTTTAATATTATGAAAGTAGTTACTGGACTATTTCATGCGATACCATGTCAGTATCGGATTGGTGCCTTTAAGCACAGTTATGCAGGTATTTTATGAGTTAAAAATACAACTATTTACTTTACTTGCTACTTAAACCATTACAGCCAACTGCAGAAGCATTGATCAATGCAAATACCTTGACTTTGATTAAGAAAAGGCAGATCCTTCAGTGGGAAAACAAAAACATCGAAAATAAAAGTCATGTACTTTTGAATGATTTAGACAATGTTATGTTTGAAATAATAACACTATTCTGGACCATTGTCTATATTTTATTTTAATAGAATAAACACAACGTTTCAATTGCTATTGAATCTGCAATTGTCTTCAGGTGAATACTAACAAACTTAAAGACTACTGTAACTTATATACTAATACAAAGTTAGTGAAGCGATCAAGTGCACAAAGTTAATGAACGGGGACGTTACCGTAAACTAAGATTAGTCATGGGTTTGTCTCTCTCACCGGTAATCGCCAACATCTACATGAACTGGTTCGAGGTCCAAGCACTGGAAAAAGCAAGATTTAAACCAAAATTATGGCTCAGATATGTAGACGATACGTTCATAATTTGGAACCATAGCGATTGTCAGCTAGACCTTTTTCTACACCACCTGAACAACAATAAGCCATCCATCAAATTCACCATGGAGAAAGAAAGGGAATGCTCACTACCATTCTTGGACGTCCTCGCAAAAAGAAACAATGAGGATATTGTGACATCAGTTTACAGAAAGCCAACTCATACCGGCCAATATCTGAATTACGACTCCAATCACAGTGGAACAACAATGAAAGGGATTATTAAATCTTTAGTCGACAGAGCTCACAGACTATGTAATACAGAGGTAGGACTACAAGAAGAAATCAAGAACATCAGAAGAGACCTTAAACAAAATGGTTACCCGAAACGAGTGGTAGAAACTGCTCTACAACTCTCTAAGAACCAACCAGCCATGACCGAAGAGGAACCCAAAACACTACTCAGCATTCCATATGTCAAAGGATTATCTGAGAAAATAAAACGGATAGGAAGAAATTATGACATTAACACGGTATTCAGATTATCAAGATCTATTGGTAGCATGATCTCCAAAACTAGACCAGGCAACAGTCGTGACTCCAAGAATTGCATCTACGAAGTCCCATGTGAATGCGGCCAGTCATACGTAGAGGAAACTAAAAGACCCTTAGATATCAGGTTGAAGGAACATAAAACGCATACGCAGAGAGGAGAGACTTTGAAATCCGGCTTTGCCCAACACTCCTGGGAAAAACATCACAAAATGAAATGGTCGGAGGCAAGAATTATACACCGAGAAGAGCATTGGTACAAAAGAAAATTTAAAGAAGCAGTGTTTATTGAAAAACAAAAAATGTCTTTAGTCAACCCAGCGTAGAAATTAACAATGTGTGGAAACCCTTAATTAAACGCCTGACTAATCTTATTGACAATTGAATGTTAATGCAACATTGCCATCAAAGCGATAACTTCAAATGCAAAACACTCGGTGTCAATATACAAACCAAGTATGTTCTCACATATTCTTTTTACACGAGATGTCGTTTCACACGCACATTTCACTTATAATTTTTTTCCTTTGTTCAATTAAGACGTGTTGGTGCAAACGGCCACACTTAAAATATAATCTTTTATGCACAACTTAAACAGTAATAATTATTGTTACTGCCATTATTTATCATATATTTTTTTCCGAATTTGGAAATTTCAAAACTGAAATTTTTTGCATTATATAACTATTTTGCCTCTTTAAAGAAACAATTACTTCAGCACATATGTTGACATTATCTTTCATCATCACGGTATTCTATCAGAATAAATCGACCTCAATGTTGAAGATTTATATTAATTGGCCTTTTGTCTTATCAACCTGAGTCATTTTGATTACTTTTTATGTGCGATATTGAATCGCTACTAGCGATTACTTTGTCGTTAGTTCTTTCTTTCAGCTATCAGAACTTAGCGTCCTTAATATCTTGGGACCAGTTTCTTATTGGTCTAAATCATACCACGCTGAACTGGTATACTTTCTACCTTCTGACCGTAGCAACCTCCATGCGAAACTGATCTTTTCGGTATTTTGCAAAACTTCTTGTGTTTTTCTGCTAATATTATCAACAGCAGATTTTTTAAACTTTAGTTTCACTTCTTGAACACAATAATTACAAAACTTCTTGTTTTGCTTTTAGCACTGTATCTTTGAATTTTGCACATGTAAGATGATACCGTTGATGACAACAATCGCTTTGTATTCCTTTTCATTTACAATAAAATTTTCGAAGCACAACGTACACACTTGTGTACCCGGTGCTATTCTCAATGTGGTATGTGAAAAATTCAACATTTTAGTTTGCTGCAATTTATTTCTTCAAAAACCAAAAACAATTGATTTTACATCTCTTATAATAAGAGAGATAGCCCATACATGCAGCACCAATTTGGGACAGTGTATAGTTTAGCGTTAAAACTGTTTTCAGTTGAAAAATTGAGCCTGAAATTTAGCGGTATTCAGTTTAAAACTTATTTCACGTATATTTTTTGCTTAACAAATTGAAAAAGATGCATATTATACGGAAAGCATGTACTTATAAGTAACGGTTCAAGTAACAATGTAACTGTAAAAGCACGGCGAACCAAGTTAAACAAGCAGAAAAGTTAATATTTACAAAACTTACGGGTAAACTCTTACCTTTCATATTTTAATGAATACTTTATATGTATGCGGTTTTAAAAATTTATGAAACAGCAAACACATTTGTTTCGTTAATCTTTACATTGAAAAATTCTTTAACGATATAAATAAACGTCCGAAACCTAAGTCGGGAATCAAATAAATGGTAGTACTGTACATTAATTTCTTAAGTTAAACTTGCGAGAGAGCCAATAACATAAGTAATAAAGTAAATTCTTTAGAGGCCACTCCATTCTACTTTTGTTCTGCAAATATGAAATATATTTGTAATTGAACTTTATTAAATATTCATGCGACAAAGCTAACCGAGTTCTTTATTTATTTGCCAGAGGACCTTGTATTACTTTTAATTAATTTAATTTATAAAATGAGAAACCAGCAAATTTGACGTTGAAAGCGTACGGCTTTCAATCAAACGCAAAGTCACGAAGTATTTAATTCTTCTTTACCACTTTTTCCCATACATCAAACGATGTAGCAAATTCGAATGGAAATTTTGAAAGGTAAGCAATACATAGCAGTAGAACGGAAATGTGGTATTCACAAATAAGGGCAATCAAAGAGAAGAGGGAACAGCGAGGTTCATTTTCAGTTTTCGACGGTTGGCAGGCTCGTTAAAGTTATGAGGTGTGCGGGCGTTAATGGATGCGTGTTCTAATTTATTTATTTTGACGCATTTTGCATTTGAAGCACAATTTTAATTAAATCACTTAGCAAATTTAACTGGTAACGTTTTCTTAAGATTCCCATTGTTCTTTTGTACTGAGATGTCAAGACGGTAAAGTTCATATTGCTTCCAAAGGATTAAGTGTTCTTTTGTGTCCCCGTCATCGTACACTGTACAATCCATTCTTCCTTTAGGTATTGTCCGTTAACGTGTTGAAATTACTGAAACTGCAACGTTCGTGTGTAATTGTTGAGAATATCTTACAAACAAGAGCTTTGGGAATTTCTTGTAAGCTGTTTGTTAAGTTTATACAATACATCGTGCAAAATTGCTAGACATGAGTTTATTAACGGTGACGCTACATATATAGTAAGCGCTTTGTTGTATTTGCTATAAAATTTAATGAAAATTTAAGAATGACACTTTGCAACATAATTAATCCTTAGTGTTCAATCGTGTAAATATTAGCAGTTCTATATAAACTAACACGTACATACCTACCCTATACAAAAATCTTTCGATCTAACAATAACCAATAATGAAAATTAAAAATTCTCAAGCTACCACAGTCGGAATAAACTCATACCATTTACCACCTAAAGAGTCCCCTTCAACTTACGATAATTACCACATTTGCAGCTCTCCAGACCTTTCTGACTTTCAATAATGTTCTCAATTACAATCCTCAACGACCACCTACGAATCTCATTAATTTCTGTTTTAAAAATTGAGTCAACTGTAACTTCAACTTAAGCCTCCAGCTTCAATGTGGTTAAAGCTTTTATAGTCTTACACTTACACAGTTTTATTTTCAATTTGTCTATACAGGGTCTACCACGGAACGCGTTCATTAGAAGTTTACAGGGTTCCTTACTATTTATGAATTTGAAACTTTCAGGTTAAGAATAAACCATCGCCTTCTTTTGTTCTAAAATATTTCCGATGTTGTACAACGTCCGGAATAACCGAAAACTGCCATCAACTTTCTTAAGTTAAATAAAACACCCTGTATATTATTGCATTTTTCGATTCTACGATACACTTTATTAGGTTATCATATACCTATTGTCTATGTTCTATTTTCGATTTTTTAACAAATTTTGTGTTTTGAGGAGGGGTGTTTAATAAACTATCTTTTGCTCTTCTTCAATCACAAACCCTCCATATTTTAAAAAAACCAAGTAAAACCATAAGGGTTTACTAAATATATTTACAACCTATCACAGGTTATACAGGGCGTCCAAAATTTAGTGGCAAAGTCGAAAAACTTCAAACTCATGAAAGCTATTAAACACCCCCTTCCCTAAACACAAAATTTGTTAAAAAATTTCAATAACTCGAAAACAGTTGACGATAGGTATAGGATAACCTAATACATTGTATTCTATAATCGATTGTAAAATTCAAAAATGAAATAATAAACAGGGTGTTTTATTTAACTTAAGAAAGTTCATGGCAATTTCCGGTTATTCCAGAAGTTGTACAACATCGGAAATATTTTAAAACAAAAAGAAAGTTATGAATTATTCTTAAGAAGGATTTCACACTTTTCTTCAACTCAGATTTAAACGGGAGGTCACAAGTTACTGCAGACATTGAAGAAAAGACATACGTTTTCAGAGTTTGAGTTTCTAGTGAGAAAGTCAGACAAAGAACAATATCGATTAATTACTTCACTCGGTAAATTCTCTAATTTATGGGCTAATTGTTGCATGTCATTGGCTGAATGTTATGGCTAGCAGGCAGAGATGCATGTCAATCAAGTTCACGTGTAGTAAAAAAAATGCTTACTTACGAACAACTGACGACGAGTTCGGGCTCAACTGTCTGTGATTGTGCTCTAAATATAATACCATTGATAATACCATAAAAAATCATTATCACATACATAACTTTATTTGTAGAAAATAATAATTGATAAAACTTCGGCAAAACATGCAGACTAATTACAGTATAGGGAAATGGAAAATATATAAATCTAGAACGGTACCATTTACTTAATATGTAATAATTTAGTTTTAATTAGGTGCAGAAATATTTTACTAAAGTGTACTACAGCAGCCGCAACTATAAGCACAATGCTTTTGCTGAAACATACTAAACTACAATTATAATTACATAATGCATAACTTTGTAACAACCTTTATAAACGAAAACGCATTTCGTGCAAACTCCACTTCGTTTTGATACTATTAAACAAAAACAAAAAGAGGAAAA
The DNA here is from genome assembly GCA_030710515.1 of Abscondita cerata. NCBI lineage: Eukaryota > Metazoa > Arthropoda > Insecta > Coleoptera > Lampyridae > Abscondita > Abscondita cerata. The sequence continues at coordinate 180,323 of JALBCR010000792.1, read as the reverse complement.
TGGCATTGTTCAAATGTATTTATTTATTGGTATGGTAATTGTTCAAATAAATATTGTACATAATGTAATTTACGAGGTAATTTACAATAACTTTCCTTCTTACTCCACATCTTATGAAATAAGGTGTGAGAGTTATGCGACGGTTTCAAACCGAATATTTAACACCCCTTTTTTGACTTTTTCGCCGAAGAGTTAATACGTTATAATAAAACAAAAAAAAATTTATGTCCGGAGGCCGGCCGGCCGTCCTTCCGTCCGTATGTAAACAAGATATAGAGAAACCACCGGTCCGATTTTAATGAAACTTTGTACACGGACCTTATTTATAATTCTGCAAATCTGATTTTTGGGCATATTATATGTTAACAAAAGGGTGATTAACCTACACAAATTTTCGAATTGTGTAAATATTTAGAAAAATATTTATGTTACACAGTTTTGTTTCAAATAAAAGTTGTTTATAATTTAATTATACACAATTTTATTTAAACTTTTTGATCAATTACTTATCAATTACTGAGATATAACAATTACGTGATATAATTGTTGTAACAATATCTCCACCAATATCATATTTACAAAAAAGTTCAAGGAAAAAAAGTTGTTGGAAATTTTATTGTCTATAGCTTTGTTTAAACAATTTTTTTTGTAAAACGCAATTTTATTTTTGCTAAACGGCGCGATGTGAGTTTTCTGCGGTAAACGCTTTTTGGAGATATTGTTAATACAATAGGCGTCTAAACTACGAAATAACAGTAATTGGCACCTGTCAAAGCTATCAATATCTTCATGTCCGTGGCCAACGTATATTTATACGTAGTCCAAAATTTTTGAAAACTAAATTCATCTTACTTTATCAACCAAAATTCCAAAAGGTGTCCATACAACAAATTAGCAAAAGTCGGCACCACTAATTGCCAACTGCCCTTGTACTTGGTTGTAATATTTGTCTTGTCGTTTTAGTTTGTAGTTCCATCTAAAGATTTTTCTAAAAATTTTATTTTTCTGGGCAACTCCTTCTTCTGCAGACATGTGGCTGCTAGAAAAGGGACACTTTATTTCTAAAATGTTTCTTCCTGGTAACAGACCATCTGGACTAGCTCCTAAATGTGGAAAATTTGGATCCACATAAAGGTCACATTCAATAACACAATAACATCCTCAGTAATACCAACACGTTCAGTAAATTTTTTTTTGCAATGGGTTCGTGATCAATACCCCATTTGGTAGCCGCAGATCCACTAAATCCAGAACTCAGAATACGTTTTCGGATCAGTACTCTTTCTTAGCTTGCAAACTGTTCCGAAATTAGATGCTGTGAGTCTATACATTTTTTCGGTTTTCCACAAGGGATTGCTACATTGTCCCCTTTGTCTTTATCTCCAATTCTTTAACATCAGAAGTGGATATTAGACGTAGCAGCTCTTCTCTTTTCCGTTCCGTTGATGCAGGACTTAATTCTTCAACCGCTCCGTAATCTTCATCAGCATCTGCAGTAGATATATTCAAGTTGTTTTCTTGATTTTCTGTACATTCGCCTTTTCTCATTTTTTCGATATACAACTTGGTATATTTTCCGGGACTATTTTCTGTAATTTTCGTGCTCGTTAAATTGAAGAGCCGCAGCTCGACATCGTGTGTCGTAACTATTTTTGATACTAAAATTTACCCGTTTACCCCCAACAAATTTGGCCACAACAGAATTATAACATTCTGCAGCGTTATTGTTCATATTTAGTAATAAACTGAATGCATTCTGTTGTAGCCTGTTCCCACAAGACAATATTTCGTCTATTAGCCCACATTCCACAAAGTCTGGGGTAAATTTTAGAAAGCTGTTCCTCAAGTGTTTTTTCTTCTTTACGTTGATGTAATATTGCCTTTTTTTACCCCAATTTTATAGTTTATCAAATGTCTCACAATTACACACACCTGCACAAATCACTAATATGAACAATTACGTTCTGTAAGTACTTATAGTGTAGAATTTAAATACTTAGCACCGGAAAAATATCAAAGCGGACACTAGAAAGAAAAGAAAAGAAAATTCGTTAAAGAAACAACTTCAAAAACAACCAAAACATATAACATGAAACAGTAGTCTGCGGCAAAGACTTGCGACTCAATAGGCGGAGATGGAATTCCTCCTCGGCGCCACAACACAATATGAAGTAGCACGCCTTCGATGTACAAAGTTTTAGATTTTCGGCTAAAAATACTCACTTATTTTACAGATTTTGAAAAAATGTCTCTTTACTTTCATTATAAAATTGAATTTTGAAGGTATTGGTTGATTTAAAATTTTAATTTGTTAACTTTTTGTTTTTACTTTTACAAAAATCTAAAACAACCATTTGATCTTCCAAAGTTGAGTTGCATTGGTTAAAAATTGAGCTCACAAAATTGAACCAATTATTTCAGGCTGTTTACAAAGTGTGAAAGTCCCTTAACTTAAAAGTTTTAAATTCATAAATAGTAAGGAACCCTGTAAACTTTCTAATGAACAGGTTCCGTGGTAGAACCTGTAGTACTTTGTAATGCAATTATTGAGTTATAATTTAAACAAAACAAAATAAAAAATGTTGGTACATCTAGAAACTCGAAACAAATAAATAAAATAAAACACGGCCAAATAAATACTTCAAAAAAAAATTGCTTCAGCGGCAATCTAAATCAATACTGCCATTTCCACTGCCAGTACTAACGAAAATGTTTTGTTTAATAACAGTGTGACAAGGAGTAATGAATTCAACAGAAGCTATTCACTAATTTTCAATTACTGTACTGTGACAATTACTAATTATTCTATTAGGTACATAAGCAATGTTTAAATAGTATATTATACACCAAGGTTGTGAAGTCAGCCATTATTGCCTTAGCACCAGTTTATTTCATGAGGGGCGGTAGCCCGAGCGAAATAAGGTGCGTAGGCAATAATGGACTTCACAACCATGGTGTATATACTATTTTTCCACTACTAGCCAAATTTAAGACAACAATTAAAAATAAACATTTTTCTTGTAAAAATCAAGTAGCACAGGAATGCAAATAAATCAAAAAGCATTAAAAGTTCCATACGTTGATAAACCAACTGCAACTGATTCACTAAACACTTGTGTGGTATATTTCACCTTCATTTTCTGAAAATTATTCAGAGTAAATGTAAATTAGTTGATTTAGGAGCCAATCGCAGCGGTTTAGATTTGTCTGACATGTAGAAATTTTTAATGTCTTTCCAAGATGCTTTATTGTTATTAAAGATTATATCGTATTTAATCAAGTTATTTTGCACCGACTTCAATAAATAGGGGACATCGAAGAAATAATAGATTTTCTTATCGTTTACGAGAAGGTATGGTTTTTCCGGTGATACATATATTCTTTTAATTAGGTACTGCCCTACCATTGGCACCGCATTGTAGTTGTAGCTTTTCTATGCAGTTTAATACTATCGACTTCAGTTTGTCACCTTTGCATATCGTATTTGTAAAGATGTAGCACAAGGGTTGTTTGTCTGTATATCTCCTACTTCTTAGTGGTTTTCTTTTTAAGTCCACTTGGGCTGTCACAATTTTGCTCTGCTTTCGGGAAGTAATCGTTGGGAGATGTTAACTTCAATTGAAGTGCTTTCTTTTCACGTTGCAATTTAAGAATGTTCCTCCGTAATTTTCTTTACCTAAGAGTATTTGAGCTGCAAGCTTGAGTAGTTTTGGTATAGCTAGAGATGTTAACGGGCATTTATTGCTTCCCAATATACCTTGCATCATTTTAATATTAGGTTTCAGAAATTGATACTTGTAATTCATTTGGGAATGGCAAGTGTTCGCCACATACTCGTTAAGCTTTTAGAGTCGACATTTTTATGCAACAGATCGGACCTTCCAGATTCTGTTAACCATTCAAACACCTACAACAAAATGTTTGTAATTTACTTAAAATTCTTTATGTAACTTAACTCGCCTGGTTAAATCTCCTTTGGGAAACCTGAAAGAACTGATTCTACCATCATATTTAATAAATAAATAAATTCAGGTTATGTATTTGCGGTTATGGGATGAGGGCGCGAATTTTAAACTAATGGTATTTTTTTATTCAAATAATTTTATCGTGTTAGGTAATTTTAAGCAGCAAATACGTTAAAGATAATTACCTGATATACAAAATTATGTTTCACTCGTTTTGTTAAACAACTATTCTTAGATTCCCAAAAATTGAATTTGTCCATTATTAACCTAGGTCAACAATAGAAAAAATTATTAACCACTAATAGAGAAATTCAACTTCTCAGTTGGCTAGAGACGCAATAATTGTCCACTTCACAGCTAGTAGTGGAAAAAAATATATTTTTATATGGTTAACATTTGTCAAGACTCTGAGGTGGTGTGTAGATAAAGTGTAGTTCATAACTCGTATTGTAAAGCAATTCACAGTCCTACTTAATATGCTTCTACGATTCTGGTTAAGAAAATATACTATTAAAACATTTTTGACCACAAACCCAAACGTATTTCATAAAAAAACATAAACAATTTATGTACACTCATGAAATTTAAAACTTGGACACCACAATTTCTGTAAACAAAAGTTTGCACATTGTGAAGCGGGCTTAAGGGTATCATTTACAATTTAACAGCAGGTAGTCTCAGCAGGGGTTATCTTATAGAAGGACTGTAGAATGAATCATTACACTAAACACGTTTTAGAAAATAGGTAATTTACGTTGCTTACTTAATTTTTTCTTTAAAGAATATATTTGAAGGTATCGCTAATTAAACACCATAGCTCGATTAATTATCGAATCAAAATTTTGTTTAGGAAATGTTTACAAAATAAAATTAGAAATAATTTTGATTTAAAAACGTCTACAAGCAATAACTTTTAAATTAAATCAAAAAACTAAACATGGTTATTTGGGTTGACTGATTATTACTTCGACTGAAGGTTTCATAATAGTTTCCAAAATATCTAAATACGCAGCAGAATCAAGACGTTCATCGATAGCCCAACAAACTCCTGGACCCCGCGCGCTAACCCAACCCCACACATTCACAGAAAAATAACCACTTCGTTTTTTAGGACATATGTGATTATTTTCGTAACGAGTTCCTTCCATTCTATAAACTTTTAGTGGTCCATCGTTGCGGCTATTGAACGTTTTTTTGTCGCTAAAAATCACTCGATTCCAAAATCCAAAGGTTCGTTCACATATCGCCTTGCAAATTCCAGACGACGTCTCATATTTTCGTCACTGAGAACTTCTTCGCAGCAGCATTATACTTCTTTATTTCCATCTCCTTTAATCTTTTTTGTGCAGTTATACGGCATCCGGAAAAATGTGTATCTGCTATAGCCCTGGAGTATGTAGCAAATGGTTGTTCTGTTACGTAATGAAACAACTCGAGATCTTGAGCACGTGTAGATACTTTAGGTCTACCACTTCCGATGGCTCTTTCCAAAGTGTGTTCAAGATTCCATTTTACTCGGTAATGCCCTACGGTGCTTTTTGGTATATCTAACATACGTGAAATTTCACGCACGCTACGGCCCGCCGCTAATTCCGAAACAATCCGCGCTTTCAAATCAGCACCGAGATGAGGTGGCATTTTCACAACACTTGAAATTTTAAACTAAAATGGAATTTACATTTCTTACTTTATTTATTGGTTCACACTACCCCTTCTCAAACAGTAGGTAATTGTTTATTTATTACATACTTCTAATGACCAATGTAACAACCCTTAGAGCAATATGACTCAAAGGAAGTAAATTAAACAAGCAAGGATATTCTATTGTTATTGAAACTTATTCATAAAGTAAAAGCCATTTCCTTATAATGCTAATGGACAGGATTTTCTTTTAAGTATTAAGATTACAATAGAGGACTTATAAACTTTCGAAAATATCTAATTATAAATATTTACACTGCAATTGCGCTTTTTCCTTAATAATTTCTTAGCAATAACATACACGTTCTTGGTTTTAAGTTGTCATAAATTTGATATGATATAAATTTGTGTTTCTAATATTACATCACAAACTAATCTTTATTCGCCAAAAATTGTTGCTTAAGTTGTAAAGCTTCGTACACACCTGAACAACAAACCGAGCAACAAACATAACAACGAACCGAAAGTCAAACAGAACGACAAACGATCTTTTATGATTTCCACAATCCGAACAACAAACGGAACGTTTGTGCTGTTCCCATAATTATTTTCAGTAGTTTTCAGTTCATATATATTTATTATTGAGAAGAGAAAATTGCGGAAAACAAGAAGATAGTGCCAACCAAATTTTTACGCACAAAGAAGAGTAAAAATTATAATTTACTTCGCTTTTTTTTATTTTGGAAATTTCCCGCCCAAATGATGCTAATAGGGACATCATTTTTCTTGCATTCTTAAACACTGATTAATTTAAAACATTTTCTTCTGTCAACTCCATAATATTACCTAAAACACAACAAACCCACAAAAGGGAGGACAAAAATAAATAATTTAATTCTCCCGCATAAGTTTGTTCGCCGTTTTGTTTAGATTCGTCCAAACCTGCAAACGCATTCGCGCGCATTTTCTTTGATGTCGGAGAAAAACCGACAAGTTGCGGGAACGCCGCAAACCGTTCGTGGAACAATCAGGACTTGCGAATCTGTTCTAAAATTCGTACGTAGCACCGTCCAAATTAATGTTCCGATTGCCGTTCGGTTCGTTGTTCTGTTTGTTCCTCGGTTTGTTGTTCAGGTGTGTACGAAGCTTTACAATAAGCATATTAATATGAACTATATCTTATGAAAGGAGAGTTATGTAACTATAATTAACGACTTAACGTTACGTTAGTAGATTCCATTTACTATTTACACATATTTTCTTGGAACATTCGATAATTAACTATCGGGATATGATGACCCTATACTTCGCAGGTTGTGCGCAACTGGATACAAGCAAATAACTTGGAGCTGTTACCCTGGCCAGCAAAAGCCCAGATTTTAACATTATCGAAAATGTTTGGGCTCGAATACTTGCTGTTATCCGAAGACAACAAGGGCCAAATTTTATACCAGTAAACCGTAATGCACTAATTGCAGCCATTGATACCGCATGGGAAACGATTAATATTAATTATATTGATACCTTGATAGCGTCAATGAGCAGACGCCTCCAAGAATGTATCAATAATAATGGAGGTCACACCCATTATTGATTTCTTATATTTATTTATATAGTAATACCTTTATTTAAAAAAAAACGTTTTCATTTAATTTTAAACTATAACTTGGTATCTTAATTATAATTATGTAATAAATTCTTGTCAAAAACTAAATATATACGTTGACAATAAGAATTGCCTTAGTTTTTATTTTCACTTTTTATATTAACTACAGAAAAAATGAAACGTCATAAAATATACATTTTGTAAGGACTAAATATTATGAATAGAGAGTTTAATGATTTTTTTTAATAACTTACAATAATTAGTAGGTTAGATTTATTTAAAAATAAGTAATAATCAGTCAACCCAAATAACCATGTTTAGTTTTTGATTTAATTTAAAAGTTATTGCTTGTAGACGTTTTTAAATCAAAATTATTTCTAATTTTATTTTGTAAACATTTCCTAAACAAAATTTTGATTCGATAATTAATCGAGCTATGGTGTTTAATTAGCGATACCTTCAAATATATTCTTTAAAGAAAAAATTAAGTAAGCAACGTAAATTACCTATTTTCTAAAACGTGCTTAGTGTAATGATTCATTCTACAGTCCTTCTATAAGATAACCCCTGCTGAGACTACCTGCTGTTAGAATTGTAAATGATACCCTTAAGCCCGCTTCACAATGTGCAAACTTTTGTTTACAGAAATTGTGGTGTCCAAGTTTTAAATTTCATGAGTGTACATAAGACATTGGCCCACACAATATACTCCCTTGCAGTCTTTAGCACAAATGTAAACTAATAAAAAATATAATATTAATAACCTATTTCAAAAATAAATAGACTAACGTAAATTGTATTCAGGTGGGAGTTTGTACAATGAGTGTTCAGGTAAGTACGTTGCTTGCGGGAGAACAAATAAGAGATGCTTTGTTCTATAATAAGTGTTGGTAAGGATCAATAGGTTGAGGCATTATTGATTGTTATCTAGGATTTTCAAGGGAAAATGTCTAGAATTGGTGCAACTTTTTTGATTGACTTGTGTTATTGGAAACGATTATTGTAATTTAAAAAATATATTTATTGACTAGTTTACAAGAAATTTGATTTCATTTTACACAACATTCCATTAATTTATTATTGTGTATATTTTTTTTAAATTACTTTTTTTGCTTTCGGTTTTAGAAAAAATTAATTCATCAAAAACTTGAATGAATCTTGAGTTAAACTACGAGAATGACAAAAGGTTAAACTGTTAGATTGTACATTTAACTGGAATAATTAAAATGTATAGGTTGTTACATAATCAATAGAAGTTACAGTTGAATAGAAATAATTTTCCGAGCACCGTCTCTTATGTACATATTGCATAAAACCAAAAATAAAAACCAGTTAAATTTTTTTTCTAAATTCAAAAAAAAAATTAAAGCAGATGTAACATTAAACGAGATTTTAATAAAAATCTTTTTTAGATCAAAGCTCAAATGCGATTTAATGTGGAAAATTAGCTCGAATCTTTACATTTTCTTTTTAGATAAAAAAAAAAGAAATTCTACACGTTTTCTCGTAGAAAAGTCATTAGTTTAACTTAGCGCATTCTCGTTAGATTTCAATTTCGACTTTAAATAGATTTCAGATTTGCGCGCATTCTGTTCGAAACGAATATCTTAATAAATTATGAGTTGAAAAATGTAGTTGCTTACAGTTTTTCGCAAAAAAAAATCTAGAACATTTTTGAAAACGAAACTATGCGAAGGCAATCCCCTGAGAAGGTCGCCTCAAGTGACAGTTCTAGAGAGACATCGGTAAAAACGTTAGGGTGGATGATGTACTGAAGTTCTTGCTTGTTATATTCTCTTCTCTCTTTATTACACCCTTTGGAGTCGAAATCAGATTTTCCATTCGGTTTCTCTCACATTATATCTCGCTACACTTGTTATAAATATGTAGTTTTGATGTTCTGTTACGTAAAAGTCAATATGAACCGGAATTTTTGTATACCGAGCTAGGTACTTTTCCTATAATTGCACGGTTTAATAACGTCCATACTTTATTCATTTAAGTTAAAAAATTTATATGTCGACGTATCTTCCCCTCTTTGGTTTATATTACACGATCGTTGGAAACTATAGAATTTCTAGCGATAAACTTGCAAGCAGAACAAAGAAAATGAAATTTACTGCACTCCACGGTAAGCTGAACATCAAAAATAGATGAGATGTTGCATAATAAGTTCACTGATGGATGAAGATATTTGCTTCTGGTCGTATTGAATTCTTAACGACAATGTTTGAATACAAAAGGAAAGATTATCTATGTAATACGATATATCAAACCCTTGTCTTCTGCAAAAGCTAAAATTAAGAAAACGACGCTCTTCGAGTATTGATTTGTTTCAATTTATATGTATATGTACGTCCAACGGAATATGAATAATAGTAATGAAAATAAAATTGTCGTGCCGAAACTACATAAACCATTTCAACTAAGCCGTTACATTAAAAGTACATTGATTTTACAATTTCAGAACTCAGACACATAAAACAACGAGAACTTAAAAAAACTAAAACAAATAATTTTTTTCACGAATTTAAGTTTACGTTCTACTGCTTTACATAAAATACCGTTTAAGACAATTTAAGTAAATTTATCAGTTAAGAAGCATTTGTTCATGTCAAAAACAAACATTTTTAGAATAGAATATTCTGCACCAGTTCTACGTCAGACTAGCGGAATTTTAAAAAAGTACAACTTGCGTTTTTTTTACCTTAAAGTAAAAATGCTTTTCGCATTCTACCAAGCGTTGTTTAATTTACTGGATAGCTTTTTAATTTCGTTGAGTTTCTGGACGTGACAAGAAAAGCAAAAGTTATTTCTAAATTTTAAATTAATTTCTTCCCGTTAAATATGTTTGTAATAGTGACTTACAACGTGCATAATGTTGAAGATATTTCTTAAGGAATAATTAGAAACGCCATTAAACAACGCACAATTAAACTGTATATTTAAACGGTAGGCAACCGTCCCTTAATGACAGTTTAATGTAGTTTTATTATTCAGTTAAGGGTTTACGTCTTAGAATATCTACTTTCAAGTGATCTGTCGGCTTCGCATTCAACCATAAAATGTATTAATTTAAACTAAATGTACTTCCATTGTTGTGTTAAACTTCTAATTCGGTTGGTGTAGTTTGAAAATTATTCCAGAATTATTTTAGAAATGTAAATAGTTGAGCGGACGCATTTCAAACAATATGAAAATATCGATATAAGATTTTTCTTTATGTATCTATGTTCTTTATTTACTTAGAATTTTAACAAATATTTACGTTTTAACTCTCGCGTGTAATGCAATTAAAAAAAGTCATAACTCATACGTATAAATGTGTGCTACCAGAATACTGAATGTTTACACTAATTTGAATCTAACGGTTTAGGACTTTGCTTTTCAGTTAAAAGTTCACATTGAACCTAAATATTTGAATTTAATGCCTACTTTGATTATTTAAGTAAATCTTTTGAAAAATTAAAACAGACAATTTTTTATATCGATTTTGTGTTTGTCTTTGTTTTTACAATAAATGAATTTTATCCACAATCACCATATTATAGAGCTATTATTATGCCGTTATGAAACGTATTATAACACCTATAAAACACTAGTGTTTTATATTCCATAAAACATTAGTGTTTTGTAATATATAAAACTCAAGAAAAATTTGCAGAAAATTTAGTAATTATTTATCAACATTAATATTAACATTCACGTTAACATCAAAAGTAAACTTATTTGCAATATCAGGATTTACATTTACACAAACCACGTTTGAGGAAGACTGCATCGCGGAGATCTCTTGCATTGTGTTGGATTTTCCTTGAATTTTTTAGCAATATCGATTTTATTTGACTCGCTTTCTTCTATATACCCCTCAACAACACTAGATGACCTCCACGCTCCGTGCCTCTTAAGAGTGAGAATATCAAAACCAGCATTAGCCAACAGAGTCGACGAAGAACGGCGCATACTATGGCCCGTGTAGGATTTAGCGTCTAGAAGTTTTAAGAAAGAAGCAATCTGTGAGGGGATTCTGGAAATAGTGTTAATTCCCACAGGTTGCACGGTGCATTTTGAATTTATATATCGCAAAAAAAAAAATTCCCTGCGAAATAGTACTTTTAGGACGTAGGCGTATGTATTTCTTGCATATCTCCATAACATTAACAGAGAATCCTTCGTCTAATCCAGTGAAACTTCTTGACATATTGATCTTTGTTTCTGGGATAGACACGTAGATGAAAGATCCTTTATCTTTCACATGTTCAATATTTAATTCGTTTTTTGTTTCTAAACCTCCACAAACACCTATTATGACAGCAACCTAGAAATATTTAAAATAATTAAGATACCAATACAAAAGAAAAGAAAATTGGTTGTACCTTCATCATTAAGTACTTTTCATCAGATGCTGTTTTCAAAAATTGTTCGATGTGTCCCCTCTCAAGCACTTTTGCCTTCTTTGCCTTGTAGTTTTTTGATTGGCTCTTGAGATAAGCAATTAATTTGCCGTATTTTGATATGTCAATATTTCTATGCACATTCAAAGTTGCTCTTAACATTGAATATTTCGTCCACATCGACGAGGAAGCAAACTTGCTTCTTACATTTAAAAATAAGCCAACAGGACGTCCTCGTTTATGATGTTTGCACCTCTTTTCTCTCTCCATTCATTAAAGGTAGCAAATTCTTTTATGTATGCATCTTTAGATTTGGCCGGCAACAGTTGCAGGGTTACTTCTTCAGCTTCTGCTTTAATTTCTACCGGCAAAGAATCACTTTCTGACATTTTTCAAAACGACGCACACAAACGATTTCTAATTTTTTCACAAATATTGTTTTAATAAACAAGCATCCTAGCAACTAATAATGCAAAGCCGCCCAAAGTTTCACTAAATTTTCTAATATTTGCTATTACATTGAAATTTTAGAACTGTCAGATTACTTATTTTCAATTAAATTGGTTTAAGAAAATTAAACGCTCGAACTTCGTGTTCGCGATTAAAAATTCTTGCGTGAATAATCTGCCTACTAAAACACATATACAATAAATAGCTATTCTTGTGTTTCTGTTAGCATTTTTGTTTTTACCATTTCGCTTTGTTTACGCGCATACACACTTTCAATGTATGAATATGATTTAAAGTAAGCAATTATAATAAAAATGACTTCTGTCAAAATTAAAGCAAACAAATATTGTGAAACTACAATAAATTTTCTCTATTTCGCATATACAATGAATATTTTGTGAAACTGTTTTGTCAAAAAACAGCATCACAAAGTGCAACCGAAAGTAGTAGTTTTTATGTGCAACGTTGGTAATAAATACTAGCTGTGGTGTGGTTGTCAGATCAAAGAATTGTAACTTCTAACCTCAATGTGTGTTAATGCTTTATACATTCAGATTAATACACTATTCTATACAAATTACGGTATTCAGGTATTCACGTAACTTTTTTTAGTTACATAAACCTGTAATCGTTTTACACATAAAATAAATTAAACATAAAAGGTGAATAACAAATTTGAACTTGACTTCTAAAATAAGATAATAAACAATAAAAAAATTAACATAAATAGTTTACAATAACCTAGTCATGGTTTATAGTGCAACTGTTGTATATTTTAATCGTTACGACAGCACCATCATTTGCAGAAATAGAAATAGATGGTACTTTTTGATCAGAGAGCATACTTTCGTTGATAATTACCGTCCCATCTGATTCAGTTCTTTTTTGAATTGGGATCGACACTTCTGATCGGCTTGCTGCTGTTGACATAGAAGCAACGGGCTGATACTGGCTTGACAGTATTTGCGCCACTTTACTTTTTTTCTTTAAAAAAGCTTCCACATATCCCTCTGCAATTGTCGATGACTTCCAGCCCGCATGTTTTTTAATCGTAAGTAAATCGCTTTCTTGATTTGCAGGATGCGATGCAGAAGAGCGACGAAAAAAGTGGTCAGTATATGTTTAGGTACTTCACCAATCTTATTAATACCTATTGGTGATATAGTACATCGACCTCTACGGTAAGTTAAAAAAAATCTGTCGTGTGAAGTATGGGATAGTCTTAATTGAATATATATTTTAAGGAGGGCAATCCAAGAATCTTGCGTAATGACAAATAGACGAGATGTATTAGTTTTCTCTGCATGAACAGTGACCTGAATTACATCAGATTTGAGCTGCACATTCTTCATCGTCATACGAGTCAGCTCGTCCCGCCTACATGCGCCACAATACCCCATGATTAATATAGCCTAAATAGAGGTAAATTTTAAATTTGTAACTTAAAATATAACGTAGGACATTACCTTCATTGCCAAGAAAGTATAATCGTCAGCCTCGTTAAGAAATTTAATGATATCATCGCACTGTAAAATACTTGATTTTTGGTTGATAATTTTCTGATTTCCTTTTCAAACAAGCAATTGTTTTTAAATATTTAGAAATGTCAATATTTTTATTAATCGAGAGACATGATCGGAGCATGGAGTAATTTGACCACAATGTCGATGACTTCTTTGTTTTACTTATTATTTCGAAGTACGCTAATACAATATTTTTGCTGATATTGGTTCCGTTATTGTCGTTACACCAAGTACAAAAATTTTGATATTCTTTTTCGTATTTAGGTTCGAATTTAGTAGGTAACAATTTGTGGATTGCATTATTGGCAATTTCTGGAGGTGTGCAGGCAAATTCGTCCAAATTGTGAATAGAATCCATTCTTGAAAACAAGGATAAAGTTTCAAGAAAGTAACGCAACATTAATTTTATACTTACATATTAAAAATAAAGAACTATTGTTGCGTACCTACCTAATTAACAACAATAATCTTTGAACAACAATTAACTAATGTCAAAATTTTAAATTTCAAATTACATAGTAAGCAAGTGCTCGTCACTGTTACCAACTGGAATATGTATACTGTGTGTCCTAGGGAGAACGCAACATAGGATTTTGATTAAGGCAAAGTATAGAACGGATCTACTTGTGCTATGATATTTTTCACCGTCGCGATACGACATGAGTTTGCAAGTGTCAGTTGAAGTAAGAAAGAGAGAGCGGTTTGTGTGTGTGACGATTGTCATGTCTACCACAACCGTAATATTCCTTTGACATTTCTCAACCTAAAATTTATTATTTCGTTTTTGCGAAAATTCTAATTGTTTAGTCGCTTTGATGTGATCGCTTTCTCAAGTAAGTACAACTAATTCTTTTACATAATTACGCATAATTATTTTCGTAAATTAATTTTAGGTTATAAACAAAAGTACATTATAAAGAATATTAAACTGATTTAAGATGCAGTTATATCAATATGATTAAAAGTGCCTATAAAAGTATAATTATGTAAACGGATTCAGGTTTCATTTTTATACAACATGTTAAGAACTTCACGATATAAGACCGATACTTGTGTAAAACACGATGAAGGAAGAACCAGAAGACGACAGTTTCGTAGGCAAGGAATATTATTATTTTAGTACCTACCTAAAAAGTGATTTAACTTGGAGTCGTACAAGCTAAATGTAGGTAAACAAAAATGTTGTGATTATTTGAGAATGCCAAATAGTTAACAGCTTTAAATGTTTGAACCTCGGTTTGAACTTACAAAAAAAATAAGGTTTGTATTTTAAATCATTTTTTTTGTTTCATATTCTAAATTTCAGATCATAAATTTAAATCTCTGCAAATGCACACATGAGATCTATGCACACAATCGCCAAACCTTTGTAAAATGAATTTAAATTATGTTTATTAATAAAATTGATTTTCTTTGAAATTTGTGTAAAATTCTTTTTTGTGATTTTTTAGTGGTCCTGAAAAGAACCGTTTTGGTTTTTGGGTAGGTATGCAGAAGTGAAGCTACATTTTATTTAAGCCAGCAACTGCTTATATTAAATACTCGAACTGCTGTCCATTTACTGCTAAACAATGCCCTAATCGATTATAAAAATTGCGTTGCACATTAGAGATTACGTTTGCCGGAACATTAAAGCAAACTTCTACAATTTTGTCCTTTAATGACTCGACAGTGATGTATGGTCGATATGAATACACTTTAGAGGCAATGTATGACCATAAGAAAAAGTCATTCGGAGACAAATCTGGTGATCTCGGTGGCCAACAATTTCACCACCTCTTCAATCCAAGTTCTGGGCAACGCATCATTTAAGAGACCTTTTACCAGATTAGCACTATAAGCTGGACACCCATCGTGCTGATACCGAACAACAGTATCCTCTTCAGCTACTTGTAAAACGGGTTTTACTTTCCTTTCTAGCGAAAAGCTGAAAATTGGACCATATCAGCCAGTGCTTTTTCTAAAGATTTAATCCCAGTTATTTGCGTTTGGAGTTCGCCAGGTTAACCTTCTGTCAAAGTTGATGCCAAAATATTATGCTTTATCCGCCTGAGGAATTTGATAGTTATTAAATGTCACGAGGGGGCCTCTTCTTTAGGCGTAGGTTACTTACACTGATTTGGAAATACTGAGAATCCTAAACTGTTTCAGTATGCGATGTGAGTACTGACGTATCATACGCAAATGTAACGATCGTAGTGGCTGCGGATGTTGAAATATCCGCCGTAAAAATAAAGTACATACAGTATGGAAACTTGGAAAAACGCTGAATTGACAGGGTGCGGGTAATTTAAGACGTATTAATTTAGGATTTCAAAGTATTCTAATGGTACCAATTATTTTATCAAAGAAATGGTGCAACAATTTTCGCTCTTCAAAAACTGATTCTGATGGTTTTGCAATTAGAATTGTAACTGTTATTATCCAATAAATGAAGAAAGCGGCGAAGGACTAATACGGCGTTAAAAAAAGGACTTTTGTGGCAGTTGTTTGAGGAAATAACCAGAAATTAGGTTGTCTTGGTGTTTTTTTCGAATTTAGTTTTGTATCAATGGTGGTTAGTATTTGAGTGATTTTGAAAGGTTTTATTTGGAAGCTCACTTGGTACGGAGTTTTTAAGAAGTTCTGAAACTCATTGTCAGTGTACCCGCTCTTGTGGGAATCGGTGTGAACACATTCACGAAGTGTTCTGCAAAGGTTCTATCTGTCCTTTCTGCCCAAGGTTTGTTGAGATTGTGGATATGTGCATTATGTTATTTTGCGCAGCTTTAGGTATTAGTAGCTTTTCAGAAGGAATAGCCGCCTGTCTCAAGTGTCCGTAAACTTATAAAGAACTTTTTTAAGTATACTTGAACATTTTGATTAAAACTATCAGGTAGGGTTGTTTTAGGCTCAGCGGTAGCTTGGTTTAAAACACGTTGCGTAATCATCGTTTTTCTGAGATTTTGCGCTGACTACAATAGGATAGCTTTGTTGCACTGATGTGGTTGACAAGGTGACGTGTGACTTGAGAAGCTAAGTTTGTATAACCTTTTGTTAAAGTTTGAGACTTCATTATCTAGGTCTGACGTAGATTTTAATAGAAAGTCTGTGTTGAAGATATGGGAAAATTTAAGATTATTATCTTTTGGGTTGGGCCGTGTTCGTCCTTTCTTCTTTCGTTCTCTGTTTGACGTTTCGCTAACCATGCTATTAGCTTTTTCAGAAGTTACTCTAAAGACTGATGTTGTAGTCTTCTGCTCCTCGTTATATACCTATGTTCCGCTACGGTTGGTTGATGTCGATCAGTGACGATACGTGGTTGGTTTTCGATGGTTGGTTGACCTTCTGTTTGGTGTTGACTAATTTTGTGGTGACATTTGTTTTCTTTGATTTTGTGAAGACTTAGTTTCCACGTGTTGCTTAATCGGTAACCATCTTCTCGATTGAAGTTATTTTTTATTTTTCATAATTTCTAAGAATTCTCTGATTATCCTTAGATAGTACTTGTTAGTCCGTGATAGAACTTTAGCTTCCTCAAAGTTGATGATGTGATTTCCTTTTTTGTGTAAATGTTCTGGATTGCTGATTTATCTATAGCTCTGGACTTGGCGTCTTGGTGACGTTCTTTTAATCTACATTTTATGTTGCGTCCGGTTTGACCAATGTAGACATTTCCACATGAACAGTCAATTTGGTAGACCCTTTGTTGAGAGTTTCGGCAGGGTATCTTTATTAGAAGGTAGTAGTTGCTGGATTTTTCTAACCGTTCCAAACCTGACACCGATATTCTTCTTCTCCAATGATTTTCTTAATTTGTCAGTTACTCCAGCAATGAATGGCAAACGAGCGTAGGTGGTGACCTGCTCCTTCTCTTTTTCTGATTTTCTGCGACAGGCGGCTCTTACTTTTTTCTGGTATAGCCGTTCTTCATTAGGGCTTGTTGGACGTGTCAAAGTTCTTCTGCCTTGTGAACCTCGTCAGGAATCTTGTTAGCTCTATGCAATAAAGTTTAGATTAGAGACCGCTTCTGCAGTGGATGATGGTGTGATGTGGCATTGAGGTATCGGTCGGTGTGTGTCTTTTTACGATATACACTATGAGCCAACTTGTTGTTATCCCCTCGCTTCACTAGGAACATCCAGGAAGGGAAGCTCCTTATTCTCTTCTGTCTCCATGGCAAACTTGATATTTTCGTGCTGAGTGTTGAGGTGGTTAAAAAATACAGTAAGTTGTTCTTTCCCATGAGGCCATATGACAAAGGTATCGTCCACGTATCTGAACCAGCATTTCGGTTTCTTTTCACTGGATTGAATGGCTTCTTGCTCGAATGCTTCTATAAAGATATTCGCAATAACCGGTGATAATGGTGATCTCATGGCTGCACCTGATTTTAGTTCGTAGAAATCTCCGTTCCATAGAAAGTAAGTTGTATTCAGGCAGATTCTTGCTAGCTCTGGTATGTCTTCTCCTAACCCATGGGTTGTGCACAGTTGTTTTATGATGTTATGTGTATAGTCGACTGGTACGTTAGTGAATAGCAATTCTACATCAAAACTAACTAGTATATCGTCATTGGTTACTTCCAGAGTCATCAGTAATTCGACGAAGTGTTCGGAGTTCTTCACAAAAGATTCAGTTGTTTCCACGCACGGTTGTAGAAAAAAAACACACACCGACCGATACCTCCATGCCACATCAAACCATCATCCACAGCAAAAGCGGTCTCTAATCAAAACTTTATTGCATAGAGCTAACAAGATTCCTGACGAGGTTCACAAGGCAGAAGAACTTCAACACGTCCAACAAGCCCTAATGAAGAACGGCTATACCAGAAAAGAAGTAAGAGTCGTCTGTCGCAGGAAATCCGAAAAAGAGAAGAAACAGGTCACCATCTACGGTCGCTTGGAGAAGAAGAATATCGGTGTCAGGTTTGGAACGGTTAGACAAATCCAGCAACTACTACCTTCTAATAAAGATAACCTGCCGAAACTCTCAACAAAAGGGGTCTACCAAATTGACTGTTCATGTGGAAAGGTCTACATTGGTCAAAACCGGACGCAACATAAAATGTAGATTAAAAAGAACATCACCGAGACGCTAAGTCCAGAGCGGTAGATAAATCAGCAATCGCAAACATCTACACGAAAATGAGAACACATCATCAATTTCGAGGAAGCTAAAGTTCTATCAAGGACTAACAAGTACTATCCAAGGATAATCAGAGAATCCTTAGAAATCATGAAAAAAATAACTTCAATCGAGAAGATGGTTACCGATTAAGCAACACGTGGAAACTAACTCTTCACAAAAACAAAGAAAACAAATGTCACCACAAAATTAATCAACACCGAACAGAAGGTCAACCAACCATCGAAAACCAACCACGTATCGCCACTGATCGACATCAACCAACCATAGCGGAACATAGGTATATAACAAGGAGCAGAAGACTACAACATCAGTCTTTAGAGTAACTTCTGAAGAAGCTAACAGCATGGTTAGCGAAACGTCAAGCAGAGAACGAAGGAAGGAAGGACGAACACGGCTCAACCCGGAAAATAATAATCTTAGGGACAACAGCCGCGAAAGCTTACATTCATACATGGGAAAATTTGTTATTGTGACATTATGGCAAACAAAAATTGAACAAGAAGATTCACCAGAACCGATGTTGGCTTGCAGCTTCAATTCCTACATGTTACACAAAAATATAAAAGTAGCCTAAGATTTTTTTTTGAGATATCGACATGGAAAGTGCATTTTTCTTAGTGCTGGTCAGCACACTATTAGCAGTGTCCCAAAGCAAATTACGAAATATTTAGGTTTAAAAGACACAATGTTATACAGGGTGTTAATTAAATAATTAAGTATGTACCTTAAATTAAACAGACAATTTTTGAGTAATTTTAAGATAAAAAGTTCATATAAGCCTAGGTCCGTTTTCGATTCCTTTTGAAATACAGGGTTTTAAAGTTTTTAAAAAAAAATTGATATTTAATAATATTTCAGAAACGGCTTAGAATATCGTTTTGAAGTTTGCATTTTGTAATAGTTAATAACAATGAACATTTTGTGTTATAAGTTTTACGTTTTAATTTCATCAGTGGCGTGCACACAGTAATTCACATGTGCGTTTCAAGATAAATTATTGGTGCGCCACTGCTTTTTCACAAAATAAAAATTAATATTAGATTACTCTTTCAATTCTAAAACAAAAAGGTCTCTCCAGTTTTTTTCGTTAGATACATCGTTATTGAGGAAAAAAATAAAATCAAGCTTAATTGCATATCCCTGGACTATTATCCCATATTCCTTGGAAAATAATACTTGATTAAGTAATAATTTCTATTATATTAAACACTAAATTAGATGCCGGAAATGGCCCTTTTCAGGTTTATACTGATCTTCTAGACACCATACATAACACTTAGATCACAATATAATATTGAAAATGTACCACACGATTAAATAAATAAATAAATCATTGAATTCCGCGCTCTCCCAAAAATACCTGGTGTATTTTTTATTATGACATGAATTAATAATTATATTTTGTAGAGCCTCTTTGTCTTCAACAGGAGTTTTGTATACCAACGCTTTAAGATGTCCCCAAAAAGTAATGTAGGGGATTCAAATCGGGCGACCGAGGGGCCATGGTTGTGGGCCTGCTTTTTCAACCACGATTATGGTAATTTTTATCTAAAAATTGCTGCGCCATTACATAAAGTGCGGTGGAGCCCCGTCGTTCATGTACTACATATGTTATCTTGCTATAACTGGCTTCTAAAAAGTTCAGGTGACTTCTAAAACCTTTGGTATTCCTCTCCATTAAGTCTAGGTGAATAAATATGAGGCCCAATGAGATGATCGCTAACAATTCCAACCCACATGTTAAAAGAAAACTGTTCTTGAAAATTATTTTCTATTAAGGCATGTGGATTGACTTCCGCCCATACGTGATTATTGTGGAAATTAATAATTGATTTGCGAGAAAACAAGCTTCATCCGTAAACAATATGCGACTTAGGATATTTACATTTCTTATTATTTTAATGCGTAACCAATCACAGAAAGCTAGTCTTAAAGGCAAATATCTTGGCAATAGAGCTTAAATACGTTGCATATGATAGGAATATAGCTGCTGGTCTCTTAAAATTTGCCACTCTGCCACATGGGTAATATTAAGTTCTTCAGCTATTTTTCGAGTACTGGTATGCGGATTTGCTTCAATTTCATTTAGAACAGCTTCTTCAATTTGAACTGTTCATACCGTTACAGGCCTTCCGATGACAACCGTCGATCTTTTAAAACTGCCTGTTTCAGAAAATCGTGCATGAATACGTGTTGGGCACTATACGCTGTGGAAATTTTCATTTTAAATGCCTCTTGCAGCACTAGAGTTTCCACAATCCATTCTATAACAAATGCATATCTGCCCTTTCACTATTAGTAAATTGAGCCATATTGGACATAAAATAACTCGAAAAATAACTACCAAAAATACATTACAAAATAATAAGTTGACAGCAACTGTCAAGTTGTTTAACAAATGTTGCAAATGTTTTTTCAAAAGCAACCCCTGAATAATGTCCAGCACCTAATATGGTAAAATTCGATGGGTTAGATGTTATTGTAATGTAATTTTAATATAATGTTACTTTGTTATTGTTACACAATTGTTAATAATACATTATTACTTAATCAAGGGATATGGGATTATGGTCCAGGGATATGCAATTAAACTGATTTTATTTTTTTCCTCAATAACGATGTATCTAACGAAAAACTGGAGACACTTTTTGTTTTAGAATTGAAAGAGAATCCAATTTATTTTTATTTTGTAAAAAAAACATTAGCGTACCAATAGTTTTCCTTAAAATGCACATGTGGATTACTGTATGCACGCCACTGATGAAATCAAAAAGTTAAAACTTATAGCAAAATGTTCATTGTTATTAACTATTACAAATGCAAAATTTCAAAAAAAATATTCCAAGCCGTTTCTGAAATATTATTAAATATCGATTTTTTTTTAAAACTGTAACACCTTGTATTTCAAAAAGAATAGCGGATTAAATATATTTAGCGGTACTTATCTCGCAATAGATGCACAATCCTTCACACAACTTTATGATGTATCAATCGAAACATTATTTAGCGTCCACACCAGTAAAATTGATAAGAAAAAGCAGCATTTAAATCAATCGATACACCGTGCACAACAAGCATGTGACGAAATGTATATAATGTTGTAAAGTGTACATTTTATAATATTATTTGGACAAAGAAATGAATTAAACTGAATACCTTT
This sequence comes from Abscondita cerata, assembly GCA_030710515.1. Lineage (NCBI taxonomy): Eukaryota > Metazoa > Arthropoda > Insecta > Coleoptera > Lampyridae > Abscondita > Abscondita cerata. The sequence continues at coordinate 158,451 of JALBCR010000792.1, read as the reverse complement.
AATTAAATATATTTTTTACAATAAATTTAGGAAAATTTACGTTTCTTTCATTAACCTTTGATTACTTCTGATACAAATTCCTATACATAAATAAAGTAAACAGATAATGTTTGCAATTAAAGCTTCAGTACTTGGGAACTCATTTTAATAATTTAACAATTTAAAAATGTTGATTTTGTAAAATGCAATTTTTATATACCTACACAAAAAGAAATTAATTAAGATATGCATTCAACTAAACAACATCCAAATTTGCAATTCCACTTGCATTGTAGTTTCAAATAAACGTAACAACAAAGAATACAAAATTAAATGAAATACGATCATTACTACCAAAGCAACTGAAATAAAAACTGGTAAAATACAATTAGATAAGCTGAAAAATCAAAAAACTAAAACAAAGTTATATCGACATAAACACGAACTGGATTTCGACCTGCCAATTACGTATCCAATACGGTAATTAAAACCAGTTCGTACGAAAATTGCTAACAATAAATAAAAATAGAATTAGACACAATAGATTTTTATTTAAACCTTGATTAATAAACTATCTAAACCTTGCAACGCTTACTTCGCCACAAGAAAAAATATTGTCATAACTAAATCCGCTAATGTTGTAATAAACGAAATAAAGATAGGGGTGTATCGATTAGGATACGTTATGATTTAAAAAATTCTTCAAATTGCCAAATAAATTATGATCGGCTAGTTTCCCCTTCTATTTTACAATGAATCTGGATCTTGTAAGCGATAGATGCTTTCTTAGTTCTTCATTTTTGTGTAATATTTCTTTTTTTTAGAGATGTTTTTATCGAAGCCGGCTACTATTTTAGTACACCCACCTTCTCCATCTTTCCTTGGTACGTACAACTTTATAATTTACCCGTGATACTAATTTTATACTTCCCATTATTTTAATTAAACTTGTTAAATAACTTATATTATTACCAGCCACCTTTAGTCAATCTTTATTATGACCTCTGCTAAATAATGAAAATTTTCACTATCTGTTCTTAATTTGTTTATAGTTTTGGGATACCTTTGAATTTAAACATTTTACTGTTTTTTTCACTTACCAGATGCATTTTCAATTCACTATTAACAATTTCAAAATTTTTTAATAAACAACATAATTTTACAGGGATGATACTAAAATATCACCGCAATGGTCATCTGTAATCTTGACATCAGACTAAATTGGTTCAATAACTGCATTTAAAGATGAATTTTATCTAGGCATGTGTACGAGATGCTTTCGATATTCTCCAAAATTCAGAAGAGCTACCTAGATGTCTTGATTTTTAGTTTAAATAAGATTAAATGTATCATTTTCTTATTTATAAACATATGGGGCGTTAAGACCTTAGCAATACAGATACACTCTACTTTTAGACATTGGTCAATAATTGCACCAAAATAAAATCATGTGAAAGTTCTTGTTTTTTGCAGATTTATTTTCTGGTAGCTTTAGAATTACATCACTTTGTCTACAAAAATGTCATCAATTGTGGTAAAAAAGAAATTGAATCTTGGAAATTTACGACGCAAACATTTTATTTGAAATTCCTAGAGGTTAAAGACTTTAATGACTTTTCTTGCATAATACTTAATTAACAAAATTTCGTTTTAATTCTATTAAATCACTATGTTGATGATTGTTGTACTTTGCCTCTTTAGTCCTTACTACATTCTTCAAGTTAGACTGTGGGATTGTAAATGTAAAAGAGCGATATGAATCTGAGCTATTACTATTCAAGCTTTCGGTTTGTTTGAGACTTTTGTTCATTCTTTGATATTTTTTGGAAAAATCTGTTCCATAACTTGACGTTTCTTTATTTCTATTACGATGTTTTCGTTTTTCTGATTCTAGATTTCCCACTAATGTTTTTTTCAGGGTTGTCTGTACATATTTTAAAAGCCACGTTCCTCAGCAGAAGGGCCTGGTGTTACGAGTAACGTGTCAGATGTGGATGATGTTTTTTCTACTGCTGTTGTTTGTGTAGAATTGGTTGCGTAACTAAGACTTAAAAACTAATTGATTCACAAGCCACAATGTTGGCTTTTAAAATACGTAAAGAAGTTGTGGGTTGTTACCCACAACCTAATGCAGTTCTTATTTCAACAAATGTCAGTTTGTTTCTTTCTGTAGATGTTTCTTAGCATAAAAACTTGTATTTAGTAAACACCACATTATAATTCTCAAAGAATTCAAAAACAATTAATTTATTAAAACCAGTTGCCGGCGTGGTTAAAGGTGCCCCATTCTGTATAAAATTAATCCGGCCAAAGCTATTACAAAAGAAAATAAATCATGCGCCACTCTGTTTCTGCTTAAGTATTTGGATTCACTAGAGACTACAAGTCCCTGATAAAAATTTTTGGGACGTTCTTAGGTTTCTCATAAAGGCGACAAAAGCGTACATCCTTGGAGAGATAATTGATATAGAATAGGAAAATAAGCATTACACTGTCTAATAGCAAACCTTCATTTATCTTACAACAGTCTGTTTGAAAACTCCAAAAGGAATTGAGGAAACCGTTTGGTTAACATAACGACCATCATAAGCCGCCTCTGCCACAGTCGTGGTCATGGGAGGGTCCTCGCTGTCACGGTTTTTGGTTAGCAAACCGAATCGAACCAAACAATTGTGTTCACGGTTGGAAGAAAAAGGCATTAATCGCGTACTTAATTAATAAAAAAATATATTAAATATCACGTATCTTTGTCGACCTCCTGAGACAATTCTATTCAACCTTCATTTGTTTTATATCTATGATTATAAACCTCTTATTCCCGCAATCAAATTTTCAATATCGGTTTCTATTTTAACACGCTCCCTGTCAGAAAAGATACAAAATCCGCGAGTCAAATATTAGTGTCTCCGGACTTTCAGCCCTCTTCCTCCTTCCGACACTACTTACCGTTTTCTTAACCGTGACCAAGTGTACTGATCAACAGTGTCGTGTGTCATGGTAGCCTTACACTTGTTTTTTTTTTTTTTTATCTTAAATGTAAGCCTTCTGAATGCCGGTTTTATGCCAGAGTCGTATACGGACTACCGTCTCAGCTTACACCCTTGGTAAGGTGTTGAAGTGGTTTACTTTAACATGTGTGTTCCTCGGAAACTTGACTCTCTCTTGCTGTTTTTACAATTACGTTAAAACGAAAGTTTAAACTTGCCACCACAAAAAAAAAAACGTAACACTGGAGAATCAAATTGCAGTACAGGGGTTTTAATAAAAAGCCAAAAGCTGTCAACGATCTGACGTCTGCTAAAGTTTTTGTAGAGAGGAAGAAGTTTCGCCAAAAATATTTTTTCCAAATACCCTTGAATAACATAAATACATATTAATCCTAAAACAAATTAGTTTTATGCCCTTTAACGAGTTTGGGAAATAAATTTCCATTGCAGCTTAATCTTATAGTGCGGTGTGCCACTCGTTTATTTATTTATTTCAACGAACCTCAAACGCGCATTAAAAGTTGCTTAAATTATGTCACGCAAGGAGAATTACGCAATTTTATCAGCTAATACCACGTCTCAGTAATTTTTAATCTAATTTATACAAGTATTTTGTGGGAAAAATGGCTTTTTCTCATAACTTTATCTTCTTTCACGATAATATAGTGACCAATCCAGAAGATGTAAGTAACTATCGTAATAGATTCTCAAATAATTGCGAAATCCTTGGGAACATTTATAATTAGATTTTCAGATTTTCTTTTTAAATGCCAGTTCCTGTAGCATATACTTCTTTTGCGATTTTTTTTTGGTAATATAGTTCAATGCAACTACACAATCAGAACTGACTGTGTTGACTCGAAGAAAATATTCAAATCGTTTTTATGGGGGATATTCTTAAGAAAATAATTTTTGTGTGTGGACAACATTTTGGTTAAGGAAATCCTCAAAAAATCTCAAAAATTTTTTTTTTATGATTTTCTGCAAGTGTTTTCTAAGTTGGCCTTTAAGAGAGCCGCACTAATCATCAATAAAACTGCGTTCTTCTCATCGTGCGACATGATTTATCTCACTTTTACTGCGCGCTTGAGGTTCATTGAAATGAATAAACAAACGAAAGAAAAAAGGGCGTTCGACGCGCAACGCACTAATGTATACGCACCTTTACATTAGATGTTAGCAGGGTTAAGGGACCTATGAACTTGAACACATTTTCCAAAAAAATCACCATTACATACATTAGGGCTGTAGGAGACTTCATAGAGAAACCAAAATTGTTTTCAACATTTTGAAGTTCAGGGATTATGTTGAAATGGGCAATTTTTTAAATAATGTATGCTGTTGTAACACGTTTACCTTATTTTGCTCTTTGACTAAAATATTTTAAGAAAAGGTCTTGGAACGCTCTTGTTGCAAATTTTATAAGCTTTATATTTGGAAAAAATATTTTCCGCCAAACTTCTTTCTCTCCATAAGAAGGTTAGCAGACGTCAAATCGTTGGCAACTTTTGATGCAATTATTATTATAATGATACCCACCCGTATACACCAATTGAGCCTTGCAAAAGTGTTTTAAGAGTTTAAAGAATAAATACGATGTTCTTTTGTTTAGGGGGCTACTCTGTAAACTGCGTCTTAGGGTACATAAGTGTTGACAAACGGTTTTAAGCAAACAGTTTATAAATCGAATTTTCTAACGACAATAGACACCTTAAAGCCCGCTTAGTAACTTTGATTTAACGCCTATTTTGTATAAAATCAGTACGAGATGAGCGCTCTGAGGACATTACGATGAAAGCAAACTTAAGGGAAAACCGACCCACCCACCTATTTCTAAATTTTAAACAATTTACCACAAATTAGATAATCGCTATTCTTTTTGAAAACCTCTTATTTTGCGAGATAATACCAAAAAACTGATTTTCTTCTTCTTTGACACATAAAAAATTTAACACGGGTCGGATCGTTGGAGACTTTTGGCACAATGTATATAATGGTAATATCTAGTCGTACGCAAAAATCCAGCCGTATCGGAATTTTTCCGAGGTTGAATGCTAATTTGATTGGGTAATGTTACTAATTACACTTTGAACATCGCCTCAATGTTACATCTCTATGACGTACGTAATTGTGGAAGATACAACAAGCTTTAACGACATCCACAGCAAGTTTTGTTAATACGTTCAAGGGTTGATGAAAAATTGCCATTTAGTTTAAGGAATGCCGAATACGCATTGACACACCTTCTCGCCTAATTCAACGCCTGTTGAAAGTCTTGTTTCTTTAAGATAAGTTGATGCCACCAAAAAGGCGTTAGTGACTGCTTTTATAGTTATTTTTAATTAATGTGATTGTTTACCATTTGATGGTAATAAAAAGACTATCAACTCTTATTTGTTATGAGGTGAGTCAATACCGGTTGTCTTTTTATCGCGTTTTTCTCTTAATAATTTTCAAAATTTTTATTTTTATAATAAAAAAGAATTTTAATTGGAAACTTGTATAACTAAGGCATTCTTTTTTAATCTTGTTGGTGAATAGTCACTTGTTACTACATATAAAAAATATATTATGTTTAATTTTATAAAAAATTCTTTGTTACAATAATTAATGTATACAGTTTTCTAATTGTAATTTCTAATTTGTACTAGTTTATGTACTTCATTCATGTCTTATATTAAATTAAAAAAAAAATTTTAGCCTTGATAAAGCCCTACGCATAGGGGGCGAAACGTCGGCGTTGACAACGTATTGAGTTTGTTGTTTCATTCACTTCCACCTAGAAGGGCTCGAGCAGAGCAAACTTTATATAAATTAATGTCGTTTCATTAATGAAAACATTTCCTAAAATACTAATTCAATTGTATGTATCAAATACGAGTAACACATGAATTAAATAATTACTCTAAATGACGTTTTTTTTTGTAGGTAAATATGAAGAGGTGGACAATCATGAAAAACAGTTTTTAAAAAGTGGTTGAAAAAATGCAATAAGCTGTCACATTCGGGTGCTGCTGTCAATCGTCTAATAAAGTATGTGTATCACGACAAAATATCTAGGAAAAAGATGCTGTGCTAAATGAAACCGAGAATAGTTTAAACTATAGTATACCTATCAACGAAAAACACCAAAACAAAAGAAAAAGCTGATGAGGTAGGGATACCACCGGAACCACAACAAAAACCAACAAAAAATTAGCGCATTTAAACAACGAATCAGTCAGGAAGAAAAAATTTTCAAAATTGGCCCATGGATTATTTACATTTTAGACAGGCTGCACTACAAATAATTCCAACATCATTTTACTCAGTTAGACGAAACTATGATCAACAGATTCTGCAAACAACGATAGTACCGTTTCAATGTATACACCAGCATTGACAAAATCAGCCTTATCCCTGCCAACAAAAATCGTTTAGTGTCCCGGTTCTTAAAGTAGAATAGTTTTGCCTAGTGATGAACTAGGCAAAACTGAACTTTATGCAAAAAACTTTCTCAGCCACAACTAGAGATGCTACGGCTGCTGCTCAAGGTACCAACCGAGAGAGAATATCTACAACCGTAAACACAACCGAAAGAAAGTCCCATCTTCAGCGGTTGAACACAGGGTTGCAGCAATTTTCTCGTGTTTGCAACCACGAAGCGCAACCGTAGCGTTCCTAGTCACAACAAATAGTTCAAAGTTATTATGAATCTTGAATGCAAAAAGTTAAAAAGCATTTTTAATTCCATGATTTCCTTTATTTTCCTTATTTTGTTTTTCCCGGTCCCCATCCCTCTCGTTTTTGTCAGTTTACATCATCCTAGTTTAGCCACTGTCAACAACGCACCATCTTACAACACGAGACACTTCCACAACCCAAAATTTTGATGCCGCTTGTACTATTGTGATGCCTCACGAATACAACTTTGCATCTATATTCTCTTTTTGTAGATCATCCTACATAGTTAATCGAAACTGTCAACATACATTCAAAGTAATTAAAAAATTTTGTACTAACCCCTCATATTGCCTGAAACAATGTTACAAATTCCCCCATCAGCTGTCTGTTTTCAAATAGTAACTGAATCCAAAATTTTCTTGTTTTTCATTTTTTTTATTACCACTTATTTCTTTTTTATCCATTCTGGTAAACGTAACATACAAAACTAACAGAATAACCCAACGATTGTATACTCCTTTGACTGCAGTAGTTCATTTACAGGTTATGGATGGCCTAACTAAACCAATTTTCGTTTATGCGCCTAACGTCATATTTGACGTAGGTATGAAGTTCTAAGAGCGTGTAACCTCTAAAATCATATAGGGTTGCGTATGACTCATTTTGATTAACTGCCTGAATTCATTTTCATAAACGTAAGTGAAAGTATGATCTTTTTATACAGGTTTCTGTGTTACCCGATAAATGGTAGTTATTTCACGTTTAATCAGAAGTCGCTCATTTTATTTAATTTCCAGTATTAATTTTAATGAATTATGTAGTTATAAAATGCCTAATATGTACCTACTATTGTTTGAATTCTTGACAATAGAAATAAAATTAAATGCTGTTACGTAGAAAAGGGATATTAAACCAACAATCAAAACAAAAGGTCAAAATAGGGATTGTCAAAATATTGAAGTGTCGACATACGACTATCACAGTCGCATTAATTAACATGTCAAACTTAAGTTCCTTGATTGTATTTTTCTGGCACACATGAATAAAGAGAAACAAGTAACAAAATAATAATAATAAGGTACAACGCAAGCTTAACTGATTTTTAACTATAGATGATGGTCAGTTAAAATCAATTTTTTTAAAATTTTTATTATACAAATAAGCGGCTTAATTAAGGTTGTATTTTCAATCGCTAATTAATTTCTTTAAGAAAACTGTAAATTCTTGTACTTAAAAGAAAATTTAAATGTTGATTTTAAGCCCATTATTACAGCAATTTCACATTTTATCTTTATTCAAGCCCTAATCATAGAACTCGTTTAGATTACAAATGACAATTATTATTTTAAATTAAAGACTGCAACACAACATTAATTTAGAGTTTAAGCAGTAAATACAAAGAAATAGAACACTAAGGAAAATTTATAATTAATATTTGAACTTTAGATTACAATTTAGATACCTATTTGCAATCAAGAGAAAGAATTCTTTAAAACGTTTTTGCTATTGTTGTATTGAAGTTTCAAATGGTTGTAAACTCGTGATATTACTGCAGGCAATGCGTTTAATCAAATGTTTCCAAATTTAACGTGCCATTCTTGGTTTGACGTTAATTTGGTTTCGAGTTACAGTGTCTTATATTCTTTTTAATAAATAAAAAATTTAAAATTTTTTTTATAAAATTTTTTATTTTTATTTTAAAAAATTATAAATAAATTTATTTTAAAAAAATTTTAATTAAATTTTTTTTTTTTTTAAATTTTTTTTTTTTTTTTAAAAAAAAATTTATAAAATAAAATTTTATTTTATATAATTTTTTTTTTTTTATTTTAAAAAAAAAAAAAAATTTTTTTATTATTAATTTAAAAAAAAAAATTTTTTTTTTTATTTTTTTAAAAATATAATTTTTTTTTTTTTTTTCCTTAATAAAAATAAAAATTATAAAAAAATTTAAAAAAAAAATTTTTTATTTTTTTTAAAATTAAATTATTTTTTTTTCCCTAAATTAAAAATATTTTAAAAAAAAAAAAATTTAAAAAAAAAAAAAATTTTTTTTTAAAAAAAAAAAAAAAAAAAAAATTTAAAAAATTTTTTATTACAAAAAAAAAAAAAATTAAAAAAAAAAAAAATTTTTTTAAATAATTAAATTTTTTTAATTTTTTTATTTTTTTATAAATAAATTTATAAAAAAATTTTTAACTCATTTAATTAAATTATATTTTTAAATATTTTAATCTAACCTCAACAAAACCTCATCTTTTTTCCAACCTTTCTTAAGGCTCGATGACACTTGGCTGGTTTACGAGCTACAAGCCAGCGAGTTCGCTAGTAGCTTGTAAACTCGCCCCGTGTCATCGGCTTTTTACAATCTGCTAGTCAACTATCCGATTGTAAAAACGCTGCTAGTAATATAGAAAGCCGGGCTAATTTACTCGCCACTCGTAGGCGTGTTGGCTTGTAAGCTAGTTAACTAGCCGTGTGTCATCATCGCTGCTAGTAACTAGTTGCGAGCATCTTTGCGTTTTGGCAGTTGAAAGCTAAAATGTCGACGAAAGTAGTTCGCGCGGGAGTAATTATTTTAGCAAGTGCTATCAAGAAGGATTTACAACGAAAACAAAGAAAAACTTGAAACAGAAAGAAAATGGATAAGATCATGGATAGAAAAACGCGATGAATATGGTGCTTCTAGCCGTTTATTGAGAGAGTTGAAGGACGAAGATCCTTTGGCTTATAGAAATATGTTGAGATTGAACAGTTCCAAATTTGATGAGTTACTGCAGATGGTAAATGGAATGCTCAAAAAGAAAGATACGAAAATGAGACCGGCAATACCAGTAACCACGAAATTGGAAATAACATTACGTTATCTAGCCACGGGCGATTCTTTGAAGTCTTTGGAATACCTGTTCAGAGTTCCAGAATCAACTATTTCGAAGTTTTTACCCGAAGTGCTAACATCAATTTCCTGCGCCCTTCGACCGTTCATTGAGGTGAGTGAAATTAAAAATTAAACATCAGTTTTTAGAAAATATACAATTTATTTGACAAAAATTTATGTTGTGTTTCCTCGAATGTATTGATTAGGACCTGTTGCAAAACATCCCCATCGTCGTCGTGCATCGATGATGCAGAGGTCGAAGCAAATGAGTCATCTGAAAAAGGTGAAAACGCACTATGGACAGATTGGGGGCCTCTTGCTCTAAAGACGACAGCTTAGCATTAATAATTGAGTTTTGGATTTCCTGCTGCACCAAGATGGCCTGTCGCTGTGGTAGGAGACGCAGCTCAGAAGCCACAAATTTCCCAAACAGGTCATAGGGCTTCTCATCGGATGACTCCTTGGCAATTTCATCCAATTTTTTATAGCTTCTGAAATTTCATTTGATTTTCTTCAATTCTCGGTCGTTTTTAGGTTTATTCCTTGGTGTCGGGGTGGTCCCATTTTTTCAGGCGACTTAGAACGTTGTTGTGATGAGTCCTCGTCATTTTCAGACTCGACACTTTTATTGTCTTCGTCTGGTGGTGTGGCTTGACTGCTTTGTGACAGTTCCTAGAAAATAAAATAAACCTATAATTTTGTTTGTTCTCAGGTCCCTAAAAAGCTGATGAATGGAAAGAAATAGAAAATAAATTTGTTCAGCGTTGGAATTTTCCTAGATGTTTTGGTGCAATCGACGGGAAACACGTTATAATTAAGAGGCCTCCGTGTTCCGGTTCAGTCTACTTCAATTATAAAAAACCTACAGTATAATATTATTTGCTATGGTTGATGCCGATTACTGCTTTACGTATATTGACGTAGGTGCAAATGGTCGAGCAAGCGATAGTGCTATATTTAGAGACAGCACTTTGAATATTGGAATGGAAAACGAGACTCTTGGTTTGCCTGAATATGGCGTTATTATAGGAGATGATGCTTTCCCTTTGAGGAAAAATCTTATGAAACCATACAGTAAAACAGCTCTTAGTCCTGACCAAAAATATTCAATTATCGTCTTTCCCGTGCCAGAAGAGTCGTAGAAAATGCTTTTGGCATACTAGTATGGCGATTCAGAATATTTTCAAGACCGATTGATTTGGCACCGGAAACTATCGATAAAGTCATTTGGGCTGCCTGTAGCCTTCATAACTGGTTACGAAAGACTGATCCGGGTAACTACATGCCACAACAAGCAGTAGATAGAGAGGACTTGAATACTGGGATTATCACACCTGGGCTTTGGAGGGAAAATGCTGGCATTGTGCAGCCTATTAATCACCTAGGAGGAAACCATTACAGTCGAACTGCTGAGGAGATCAGAAAAGCATATGTTGCCTACTTTACAGAAGAAAATCCTCTGCCTTGGCAATGGGAGAAAGCTGGACTCAAAAAACTGGAGAACGGTCTAAGTTTTAATATGTATTATTATATAATAAAAATATATTTTACTCACGTAATTTGATTGGCTGCTTCTTGTGGCCACAACCTCTGCCAAAAAGTTTGCATCTTTGAACCATGCTAACTTTGGCGTGTATACTTCTTCAGTACCACAGCCACTTTTCTTAGATTTCTCTATTTTATTTATTTCTTGTCTGTAGACGTCCTTAATTGATTTTATTTTGGTCTTCAACTGCTTGACATCCATACCCACAGTTAGCTGTTTCTCATTAAGTTTCTCTAGGAGATTCTTGAAAATGTCGTCCTTTATTTTGGTGTTGGAATAGTCTTTATCTTTTATATTCCACAGAATCGGATACTGCTCATATATGTTTAGAAACTCTACGATACCACTCGTGTTCCACTTCATTGTTCAGCGTAACATATCAGAAAATAAACAACGCGCCCACGCAAAACAACAAACACGTGATTTCAACTTGCTAGCTAGTTAGCTACTGAGCTAGTAGAACCTTTCTGTGTCTCATCGTTACTCGCTTACTCGCTGACTCGCTAGCTTGTAAACTCGCCGACTAGCAGCTTGTAAACTAGCCTAGTGTCATCGACGCTTTACAGTTACAAGATATCAATGTAAGAATGAAAGTAGAAACTAGTATTTCAGTTGTAGGATTAGCCACCAACATTTTTCTAACTGATTTCCAACCCTAATCATTAGGCTTCAAATTATTTTCTCGCCAGGAGTGAATTTGTTGAAAAACGCGATACGAATGCTGTTTTAAAGCAGCAGATTAGGGTGGTAGTTTTGATAACAACACCGCCTGATTAAATTGACAAACAAATTTGTTAAATAAAGTAAATTTTAATTGGTTCAATGATTGCCTTGTATAAAGCAAATGAAATTTTTTCTCCAGCTCGAACAGGTTTCATTGATGATGTATTGTTAAATATATGTAAAGCATTGTCCAAGTTCCTTCTAGTATTTATCAACTTTACAGTTTGTGTTTTTCCTTTACCAACAAATGTTGATGTAGTATCACATCCACTGAATGCGTGAGCAAATAATATGTTATTTTTACAGTTATAAAGGACTATCGAGAGGACTTATGCCCTTTCCTAGACATTCCCTTGCACATCTCTTAAAAATCGAACATCTTTATCAAAAGGACAAAGAGCAATTATAAGTATGAGAAGGTCAACATCCTGTCCCACGACAACAACCGTATGACTATTTTATCCTTCCTTAATAGCGGTTTAGACAATTAGCGTATCAGCGTCATCTAATGCAGAAAGGACTTGAAAGCTGACACATTCCAATTTTTTTTCAGTTGTGTAATTAAACGTTGTTTATACGCCATATTTTTTTGTGAATCAGGAACAGGCGTCTTTTCGTTAAATATTATTTGAGAAGATATTCGTTTTAAAAGTCTCTATTGTCATTCAATGCTTTTTGTATTGTCCATATTTTCAGAATAACCGTAAAATACCACGATTAAGTAAGTACTCGTTGACCGTACCGTTTTTTAAAGAAATTAATATAATCGGTGTAGATGTTTTGTTACGATAAAAATTCACGTTTACTAGCTTTTACTTTTCTAAGTTTAAAGTTTTTCTGCATACGTGTTACTTTACTTATTACGGTCCTGTCTACTTTCACCGCGAGTTTAATAGAACAAGGTCAACGTCTAAATCCAATTGCGCTTGCTTTACGTTCTTTATTTTGTGTGGGACTAGCAACTAAAACAGTTTTTAAAAAAAAAAGGAACTGTGAAAGAAAATTCTAAACTCAAGTGACAGATTAATCTGAAGTTGTTTTAACCATCCGCCTGTTGTGAAATGTAAATTACACCGGATATGTATTGAGAAATAAACCGGAATGTTTAGGATGAACGTTTGTAGGTGAGCTTACTGACATATATTTCACCACGTGGCTAGTAGTCACTGCATTGGGTTTCTCTAATTATTACAGTTTCTTTGTCCGTTCGGATTGTCTGGGATTACTTTGCTTGATGTCTGCTGAGATTTGATTACACCCAGAAATTGTGGGTTGTCTTTTGAAACCGTTTCTGCTTTATGCTGTTGTAATTAGAAGAATTAACCTCTCAACCCGTACTCGTACTTGAGGAAGTGCTGTTAGGAGATGCCGATTAAAATTCTGTCACGCAAAATAGCGGGGACCGGCGGCTGTAGGGTGTCTTGCCTTAACACCAAAAAGGGCTTTCCTTCAATACGGTGCTGCCGACTTAAATTGCCATCAGTGCTTTGCTTTGGAACTATTCCAAAATTCCAACTACAAGTACCGAACCATTTCTTAATTATTATTAATGTCGAACGCTCCAAAAGGACGCCATAATGAACGACTAGATGGGCCAGCATGCTACGCACGCGTGCAGTAGGAATAGTTACAATGAATTGACAATGCGATAAGCATGTGAGTTGATGCTGTGCGTTACAGTAAACAAACTTGAGTCGAGAACCGTGCGGACGGACGAACCCCCACCAAGGCGGCGCCATCTTGACACATTTTAATATATATGATACACGTATGTGATTCAAGTTAAGTAACTTATTTCCAGGTAACTATATGTTAATGTCAAAGAATTGTGCGTCGCTAGACCAGTTACTTGTACTCGACAGTTTCTTATCCTGTTTCTTCGTATTACTATCAAAGTAACCTTGACTGCTTTGATGAAGTCATTGTTACATTTGAATCCACACGTTCTTGGTGCGTAGCTAGCGGGATAAGTTTGGCGCTCAAGGAGGATAAGAACCCATCTCACTCAATAGCAACGACTATCAAGTTTTGTCTATTACCTGTTTGCTATGTCGCTAATTAATTTATTTTATATGTGTGAATATCACCGAGAGAGCACGATATTCTATATTGCTGCTGATATATTTTTTTGTATGACGTATTATGTGTGTAACTGATTAAACAGCTTTTAAACCGATGCAATAATGTTTTTTTATTGCCCATTAACCGAAGATAATGTAACACACTGCAAATGTCCCTTGCTTTGGCCAAATCACTTGATAAATTAAATTATCCCCATCTACAATGTATGTATGTATACCAGGATTAATAGGACCCTCTGTAACGAGTTAAAAATGTCACATAGGAACGATTTTTTTGTCTTTTGCATCAAACCGGTTTCATTAAACAATGAAAGAGGTATTGTACAAAGTATTCTCTGAAGCAATTGCGTAATATCAACCTGAATTATTTTATCTCTTATTATTGTCACTAAATTTTTAGCTGTAGATATAGACTTAACCATATCTGCTTGTTTGAATTTCAAGCTTTCAAATGTTGCATTCTCGGTTAGTAGTTTTTCCTCGCCAATTTCTCTTAATTTATAACAATTAACAGAGTCATCGGCAACAAGCCCATTAGATAATAAAATTAAACTGTCTGATCTGTGTTGGTTAAATAGACGCTGCAGTTGGTGTTCCTTTCCTTTGATTTGATAAACTGTCTGATGTTATAAATAGAGAATGCTGTCTCAGCCATAGTGTAAATTTTTTAACGTGTTTTTGATCCTTTTTAATTCTTGCATCCTGGAACTTAACATGTTGGTAAGTGCTGTAGCTTTCGATTCCGCAAAATGTTTCCATATTATTGTACACGTGATGGGCAACAGGTAATCCGTAAATTCATTTATTTAACACGCTTTCAGTTACAACTCTTCCATGGGTAATGCCATCAACCCTCTTCATATTTTTCATGAGCGTTTGCTCAATGGTCATGTCTGATCATACGCTACACCAGTGCTTTTCAGAGCGTCTAATTGTGAAGAAATCTTAGCTTGTAAATTGATGGTATTGTTTGGATTCATCTTCTGTATCTTGAAGATGCAGTTGTCATGACTTGGCGTATGGAAAATGCTCACTTGAATGGAAAATTGGTAGACCGACTATTGATGAGCTTTAGCCCCGAACCACGAAAACACACTATTGTCGGCCTATTTCACTTTATGGCAGCAAACACAACCCCATTACCATATTCATCCGCTAATATATTTTTAAGAATTTTAGTGTTACCGATGAACTTTCTGTCAAATATCCGCATTAATTCTGGAATTGTAAATTGTCACTCTTGAATGTTTGTCAATATCGGGGTTTCAGGAAATTACAGCAGAATTTTCAAACTGTGACTACAACATTAAGACTACAACGAAAACCCAAATTGGACACAGTTTGATCAATATTTCTGGAAGCAACTTATTCCTAGATTAAGCAGAATCGGAGATACAAAAGAGCGAAGTCTTGTTGCCATTACAATTGAATGCGCAAATGCTGAACATTTTCTATAAATACCTTCACATTTGGTTTCTTATTTTTGACGATAATTGAGCCTAAAACGGGTTTTAGTATTTCTGGAGTCAGTTCATCTGCTCCATCTGTGAAGTCGGGATATTCAATTGTATCATAAGCCGTGCATCGAATACCTTGACAAATTATGGTTTGCTGCAGCTTGAACAATTCGTAAACGATCTTTCTTCTCATTTTCCACTTTCTCTGTAGACCAACTATTGATGAGCTTTAGCCCCGAACCACGAAAACACACTATTGTCGGCCTATTTCGCATGGCAGCAAACACAACCCATTACCATATTCATCCGCTAATATATTTTTAAGAATTTTTAGTGTTACCGATAACTTTCGGTCAAATATCCGAATTAATTTTGGAATTGTAAATTGTCACTCTTCAGAGTGATGTATAAATTTGCACACGTTACGAAACGCTGAAATGTTAAATGTTAAATTAACCAATAAAAATTATAACTACGAATGTAATTTGGTGTGATTATTTTTTAAAATATGTCGAAAATGTTAAACAAGTATGTAATATGTCTAATTGTAAAATTTCTTAGAATTCATATCAATTCACTTACTTCACTTCACTTACTAGCAAATAGTCGATGTAATTTTGATGCTATTGGTCGATTTTAAATTTTTTCTCATTACGATTAGCTGACAGAACTGTTTAAAATAATTAAAAAAATAATTACGTTTATTTTACAAAACATTGAGCTCAGCTTCAGATCGGGTGTTGGAGACGTCTTTGATAAAGATTTGTTAGAAGTAAATAACATTTTACGGTTTTTCAACAAAAAGTTTTAAAAAAAGGCAAAGTCTTTTGGAGATGCACAAAGAGATATAAAAAAGCACCACAAAGTTGATGGCAAAAACTTGGTGGTACACAATCGACAAAAAACACCAGGTAACTCATGTCGATCAACCGGGTTAATTGTAAACTGGCAATGAGAGAGCTCTAATACATTTTACCTTTAATGTACACTTTACCTGCACCTTTATTGTAACCGTTTTTGTTTGGTGTATAAATTACATATCGGAATAATCCCTTAGGTACACTCATGAAATTTAAAACTTGGACACCACAATTTCTGTAAACAAAAGTTTGCACATTGTGAAGCGGGCTTAAGGGTATCATTTACAATTCTAACAGCAGGTAGTCTCAGCAGGGGTTATCTTATAGAAGGACTGTAGAATGAATCATTACACTAAGCACGTTTTAGAAAATAGGTAATTTACGTTGCTTACTTAATTTTTTCTTTAAAGAATATATTTGAAAGTATCGCTAATTAAACACCATAGCTCGATTAATTATCGAATCAAAATTTTGTTTAAGAAATGTTTACAAAATAAAATTAGAAATAATTTTGATTTAAAAAACGTCTACAAGCAATAACTTTTAAATTAAATCAAAAAACTAAACATGGTTATTTGGGTTGACTGATTATTACTTATTTTTAAATAAATCTAACCTACTAATTATTGTAAGTTATTAAAAAAAATCATTAAACTCTATTCATAATGTTCTTATGAAAGGAGATTATGTAACTATAATTAACGACTTAACGTTACATTAGTAGATTCCATTTACTATTTACACTTATTTTCTTGGAACATTCGATAATTAACTATCAGGATATGATGACCCTATACTTCGCAGGTTGTGCGCAACTGGATACAAGCAAATAACTTGGAGCTGTTACCCTGGCCAGCAAAAAGCCCAGATTTTAACATTATCGAAAATGTTTGGGCTCGAATACTTGCTGTTATCCGAAGACAACAAGGGCCAAATTTTATACCAGTAAACCGTAATGCACTAATTGCAGCCATTGATACCGCATGGGAAACGATTAATATTAATTATATTGATACCTTGATAGCGTCAATGAGCAGACGCCTCCAAGAATGTATCAATAATAATGGAGGTCACACCCATTATTGATTTCTTATATTTATTTATATAGTAATACCTTTATTTAAAAAAAAAGTTTTCATTTAATTTTAAACTATAACTTGGTATCTTAATTATAATTATGTAATAAATTCTTGTCAAAAAACTAAATATATACGTTGACAATAAAATTGCCTTAGTTTTTATTTTCACTTTTTATATTAACTACAGAAAAAAATGAAACGTCATAAAATATACATTTTGTAAGGACTAAATATTATGAATAGAGAGTTTAATGATTTTTTTTAATAACTTACAATAATTAGTAGGTTAGATTTATTTAAAAATAAGTAATAATCAGTCAACCCAAATAACCATGTTTAGTTTTTGATTTAATTTAAAAGTTATTGCTTGTAGACGTTTTTAAATCAAAATTATTTCTAATTTTATTTTGTAAACATTTCCTAAACAAAATTTTGATTCGATAATTAATCGAGCTATGGTGTTTAATTAGCGATACCTTCAAATATATTCTTTAAAGAAAAAAATTAAGTAAGCAACGTAAATTACCTATTTTCTAAAACGTGCTTAGTGTAATGATTCATTCTACAGTCCTTCTATAAGATAACCCCTGCTGAGACTACCTGCTGTTAGAATTGTAAATGATACCCTTAAGCCCTTCACAATGTGCAAACTTTTGTTTACAGAAATTGTGGTGTCCAAGTTTTAAATTTCATGAGTGTACTTTGGTGTACACTATACTTCCACCGTTATTCTTTATAAAAAATTCTGCATGTACAAAAATCTAAATTACAGTCATCAAATATTAAATTTTTTTAATCGTATACGAGGGTTGACAAAGAGTTTGGTACATGAGTAAAGTTTGCAACAATATCAAAAACTGTAATTATAAAAGTTGTTCGGAATAAAAAAATATGTTCTTCTTTTACTTAAAAAATTTTTTTTACAAATTTTACTCAAATTATCGATGCCAAATATTTATCTTTTTTATTTATTACGAACATTGCTTTTCCGTTCCGTTTAGAAGGTATTAAGCAAATTCATTCGTAAAATTTAATCAATGCACCATTAAAGTAAAGATATGTTAACGACATGATTTAACATATCCGCCTTTACTGTCAATACATTTGCATTGTTATTTTAGACAAAAAATAATAAATTTTTTTTATTTATTTGGATGCAATTTCATATTTGAACATAGTTTTAGTTCTTATTAACTTTTTTTAATAAAAAATTTTGATATTGTCGAATATAAAGGTACTTTACTCTTGAGTAAAATTCATATTTTTTGACAAACCGTGTATATACGACTATAAAAATTTAATATCTGATGCAATGCAATAGAATAAAATACAATAAACAAAAGATTCATATTTTACTTTTAAAAAAACATGAAACGAGGATGCAGAAGGTGTTGGAAGATTTCATGGAGATTGTAATTTGAGTATTGCTAATTTATTTATAGTAACAAAAAAAATAACATAAATCCCACGGAGTAAAACCTAAGCATACGAGCAAAAAATGAATAGATGTAAATTTGGTAAAAATAAATTTCAGCTCTAATTTACTTCGATTTATATTGAAGTTAATTAAAAAAAAGTTTAACAACAACAATTTGAAAATTATATTAAAAAATGCGAAAAAACAAATAACGTAAACAATAAGGTAAAACTGAAAACAGAAAACCAAAAAAATAACGTTTATTAATAAAAGTCATCATATTTTGTAAGTAATAAATTCAGTTGAAATAACAATAATTGCAAATGGCACGTTACAGGGGCACACTGTTAACAATAAAACCGGTTGTTTAATTGATTTAGTTTGATGGAGCAATCAAAATAAATTTCTTAACCTAAGTAATTTTCATTAATCGTTAAATGTTGTAAATTCAACTACACTGACAATTGTTACAGAGTTATTGCGTTATGTAGTTTCAATGGAATTATACTAAACTTTGAACGAATCGAACTGACCCAAATTAATTGAGAAGTTACAATTCTACTAATGTACGTATAAATTATGACCGTAGCAGCAATTATGACTGTGTAATACAGCAAACAAATATTATTATTTTTGTGGGTACGATTGTCTAAACAAATTTCTATTTTAGTTTTAATATAATTGGATAATAAATTCGTTGTCTTACAAAATAATTTCTAGTAAGAATGGATTTGTAAGGGTCTCGGATAAGTAAGAAAATGCTTTGAATGATTAATGAAGACGTTTACCAGATTAACATGTTACGAAATTGCGTAAATCAGATACGTACCTAAAGGTAAGGTAGTTGAATAAACACAACAGAACGCGTAAAATGTTGTGTTATTACATTTGACTATACCATCGAAACTTTCAATAATTCTATAAAAATTGTTTGACTAGGACGGAGGTGCATTCTTATTTTGTCATCGCATTTAATGACGTTTTTCTCTAAATTTAATGTAAATTATAAATTAAATAAGATTGTAACGTTCTCGCTCACTTTTGATGAGATACTTACCGAGATGAGATGCAAAACAAATGGACAAATTTTCCTTTCATTTGGTCAGCATTCATTCCGAATTGATGTTGTTAATGGGATGCCATTACGTTTTAATTTTTTTGGGCAGAATGTAAAAAATGCCAACGATAAAAAGAATATTTTGGAAAAACAAATTAAAAAATAATAATAACATTATTATAAAAGAGTTCAACATGTAAATCATAAAACAAATTTTAAATCAGTAAATACGTGATTGCAGATTAAAACAAAATTAATTTAACTAAAAATTTTAACATTAAGCAGCGTTTCATACTCGCGCAACTGTTTCCTAAAAAGTATCGTAACGTTAAAACCTGATACTTGCAACTAGCCGAAATCCTCGGTTTCTTAGTGCGAATCAAAGCTTTGCGCGTGTTTTGTTTTGCACCGTGGAGACGTTAACTCTAGATTACATCATGAATCAAGAGAGTTACATTCATCTAATCGCAGATTAATGGCTCACTTTGTTTCGCTAAACGTTTTGCGCAATAGATACGCAACTTTAAATTATTACATTTGGATCGAAATTATACATTAAGATACATCAAAGCGTTATTAATTTTAATTGATATTAAATGAATAAGCTTGCGTTCATTCACGTTTAGCTTTTAACATTTAAATTTAATTTCTTGATGGTAAGGTATCAATTTTTAAAACACAAGCATAAAACGAAATAGATCTTAAATACAAAAAAGGCGACAACGGACTTCAGGGCGTTGTCCATTGCGCAATATTGCATTTACAGTTTTCTTGCCTTAAATTTTAGCGATTTTGGTTCGAAGAATATATACCAGTTCAAAACGGTTGTTTGATTGATTATTATCTATTAGCTTTTACGAACTTCCATACAATAATGTAAAGTCAATGAACTATACGGATAACAAGAGAGGAGAGAAAAAGCACGCAAGCAAAAAAGGAAAACAAGAAGGAGAAGAAGGGAACTCTAAATTAAAATAAAAGACTGTTACTTAAAGAAATGTAAACAATGCTTATCAAAATTACATTTAGGCTTTTAAAGATAATTAACATACATGCGGTCAATGGATCAAATGCACTTAAATCTAACAACGAAACCGATGCTTTCTGGTCGACGTTAAGACGTGGTTGCGCAATGGGAAAAAGAAGGATTTAACAGCATAAGCTAAATACGAATTTCGTACATTAAATTTGTTTAATTTAATAGAAAGGATTAATGAAAGAAGAAAGAAAAGATACGAATTTGCATCTAGCTTTAGAAAAACTGAATCTAAAAATACCAACTTTGACCTAAACATTTACAGGGTGTAGTGTAAATATACAAAATACTGTCGTAGTATTTATTGTATGTGTGCACACTTGTTAGGTAATTGTTTGTTTGCAGCTATACGAAAAAATATAAAATGAATGTTACGAAATACGATATGATACGTGAATGCTTTATTTTGAGTAATAATGATCAAAAGTTGCATTTGAAACGTATTTACTATTTTTGGGACACTAAAAAATCAAGATCAAAAATTTACAATTGGAAGACGTTGAGGAAGTATAAATGGTATTGGAATAACGGTTGCAAATCTTTAGATTTAAAGCGTGTTACGGTTCAAAATACTCGAACCCGAACGTAGGTCGGGAGAATTGCACGTTGCGACGAAAATCAAATTTACCGCGCACGCTACGATTTTTCTCATTGGTGGATCGATTTATTCTCAATATTCTCTTCCTATTGGGCGGTTGTCGGTGCTTCACGAAGCTAAAAATTACTTGTAAAATTTCAATGTGGATTCAATAATTCTAAGTTAAATTAGTGTAGAAATATAAATCCGTCCGATTCCGCCCACGTGTCTTGACCTCATACTCTACTCGTATATTACAGTCTGGATAATTCCTGGGGGCGCTGGAACGAGCAATTGGAAATCCTTCGCTATAAAAAAAAACGTGCCTACTACCACGGTGTCGCCGACCTCAAAGCTGCCACCGGTTGAGGGTCGCGCACGCTGCGATCCTGCTATTTCAAAAGAAACGATCTGCTTTTCGAGCTTCGTCGTCTCGTCCTCCTCAGAGAAATCCTACCGATCTTCTAGTAGCTGTCAACTGCTGTGGTTAGCAAGAACCTTCCTTATCAGAACTACATGCATCAGTATACAGCTAAGTTTATTGTTTAAAGAACCTATTCATTTCTGCATGCGTTTGGAACTCACGTACATGTGACTTTAAACGGTATGAATCCCTAGTGTATGAGCAAATTGTTATTTGGAGTAAACTCCACCCATCGACGTTTGGTTTTGTTTCACTAGCTCCATCAGTGCTGTGGCGCTTTTAATAAAGTGAGTGAAGCTAAAACGAAAGGGCTTTTGGTTTGGCGGGAGCTACGTACCGTATTAGTCCGAGTTTAATTTTAGTTTTTAAGTCACCGTGTGTAAGTGACGTGTGTACGTCGAGTTTTCTTAATCACCAATCTTAAATTGCTACGCTAAGTTTTATTTGGGGTGTAACAAACAAAAACTTAACTAAATTTAGACATATTTGATTGTGAACTTTAATTATTTTGTTGTTGCTAATGCACGCAACTTTCATGGGACCGAATCTCTCACTTCTCCCAGGTTCATTTTATAGTTTAAGTTGTATTTACTATATTGCTATATTTACATGTCTTTTGTCTTTTGATTTGTGTTTGTTGTAGCGTAGTAAAACCTACTGAATTTCTGTTGGTTGGTTTTATTTCTTTTTGTTACTCAGCAGGTGGCGCCTCGTTACGCAGCAGTTTATTTCTTTCAGTTCCCTCAAGAACCTCCCCAACTCACCGACTAAGCCGGACACTGCTGTGGTAACTCTTACAAATACGGTATCTTCCACAAATTTAGTGCGCTATTTCGAGCCAAATATTATTGTTCTTTTTTTTCTAGGTTGTATCGCTAGAGCCGTCACTTTTTTTTTATTTTCATTATTTGTGAACTACAACGGTTACAAACGGCTATTTTCAAATAGAATCAGGTATGTCAAGATGGTGATAAAATAAATTGTAAAAACTGTAACCAATTATATATAGAACAAATCAAGAGATCTATTAAAAAGTTTGGAAATTTTTAAAAACAAAAATTTGCTTATGAATTATAATAATAACGGTCCATTAGAATTTTCGGAATTATTCAAGCTTATATAAGAATGATAAAGTGTAAGGATGCATGACACGCAGATATTATATACAGGGTTATTCACATATACGACACGGAATATTACAGCCAAACTATTCAATAAAATTGGAAAAATATATCTGAGATGGGTAGAGACCTGTCGGAGGAATATTTTAAATTATTTTCGAAATATACAGGTGTTTCAAAATTCACAGAACGTATCAAAGTTGTGTTATTTCTTATAGAATGTCCTGTATATTATTACATTTTCAGTTTCTACGACCAAAATAAGAAAGGCTTTTATAGAGATTTATCTTACTTAAACCTAAATGTTTTTGAGATATTTTGTATTTTATGAAAAAGTCGTTACAATTTTGCCGATTCATATCTCAGCAACTATTCTTTTTCTCCAAACTAAATTCGCACTGAAGTCTACCAATTGATCAGATTTTAAGTAAGTAAGTAAGTAAGTAAGTAAATAAATTTATTCAAGGATTGCTTACTGCAGCGCAGAATATTATGAATCACAGCAGCATATATAAAAGAAAACAATAAGTATAAAGACATTATAAAATTATTAAAAAATAGAGTTATAAATATACAATCATTAGACATATATATATATATATATATATATATATATATATATATAACTTTTCATTTTTATTTTTAAAAATATCTTTTATATAAAATATTTAAAAATATTTTTAATATTAAATTTTTAATTAATTATTCAAAATATAAAAAAAAATAAAAATAAATATTTAATTTTTTCAGAAAAATACCAAAAAAGCTTTTAAAATAGCAAACAAACACTGAGAATATTAATTATAAAAAAAAAAAGTACAAATTTTTTATTATCTAATTCTTTGTAGTATTTTATTTAATAAAAGTCTACCTGTATAAATGAATGAATTTTTGATTAGTGTGGTGTGAGGGATGGGCAAGAATATATTAAGAAAATTCCGTACTCTATGTTTGTTTTGTCTTATATCTTCAGATGAAATGTTGATTTTGATGAGAGAGACTATTTCAAGTATGTATATCGAAGCTAGTGTCAGGACACTGAATGATACGAAAAGATGTTTGCAGGTTTGACGCGTGTGTGATTCATTCAATATTCTTATTGCTCTCTTCTGATATTTAAATACGTTGTAAAATGAAGAGTTACTACAGTTCCCCCAAAAAGCAACACCGTAGCATAATAGTGGGTACATAATACCATAGTAGCAGTTCAATGCACAAGAGAAGCCAACACTTTTTCTTACAGTTCTTATTGCGTAGCATGCTTTTGCTAGTTTAATTGATAACAATTCTGTGTGTTTATTCCAGTTTAAACTAGAATCAATAGTGATTCCAAGGAATTTTAGTTCAGATACTGAGTACACTTTTATTTCGTTAATGTGGAGGTTTAATGAAGATGTTTGATTTTTATAAAAGATACAGTTAGTTTTTTCCAAGTTGATGCTGAGGTAATTAGAATTGAACCACGTTGATATTTTGGCGAGGTCATGATTAATTACGGTCTCGAGTTCCAATTTATCGTTAGCTGCCCAACAGAGTGCGGTGTCATCAGCAAAAAGGTTAATGTGAGCAGATACTGGTAGATAAGCTATATGTTTATGTATAGTAAAAATAGTAAAGGTCCCAAGACAGACCCTTGCGGGCACCGTCTTTTACAGCTTTTTTTTAAAGAATTCGAATCTATGATTGAAACAAATTGTAACCTGTTCATCAAATAAGATCTTAGTAAATCATTGATTTTGCCTCGTAGCCCGTATAGTTCTAATTTTTTAATAGTATCTCATGATTGACACAATCAAACGCCTTAGCCAGGTCACAAAATATCGTGGCACAGTACTTTTTGTCATTGATATTTAAATAAAGAAATTCAAGGAAGTTGTAAATAGCATCTTTTGTTTCACGCTGTTTTCGAAAACGTATTGTTGGTGCACAATAATCAAATTTTGTCCATATAATTAACTAAACGATTTTTAAGTAGGGTTTCAATTACTTTAGAGATGGTACTTAATGAAGAGATAGGTCTATAATTTATTATATTGTGTGGATCCCCGTTCTTAAATAGTGGAATTATTTTTGAAATTTTAGCGCCTCCGGAAAAACTCCTTCCGTAAATGATTTATTGATCAATTCAGCGAGTACAATGAGATTATCAGGCCCTAACAAAGTTAAAAATTTTAAATTAATTTGATCATAGCCAAAGCTAGTTTGGTTTTTCATATTTTTAATTACAAGCTGCAGCTCATTAACATCTGTTGGCTGTATGAAAAAGGATGTGGTCACGACCTTGTTATTAAACTGTATTAGTTGACATGGGTTAACATCAGTATGGATGTTCTTAATTATATTGTCCGCTACTGATAGAAAATAGTTGTTAAATTCATCAGAGATTATGTTTTTATTGTCAGTCAGTGAATCATTCCCTTCAGTATAACATTGGCTAGGTGATTTTGGACTGCCTCCTCCCGGTTAATTCATTTACAATTTTCCAAATTTCTTTAGTTGAATTGTCAGCATACAAAATACGATTAGAATAATACATATTTTTCGCTAAAGTAACTGTTTTATTCAATAGTGATTTATATTTTAGATAGTAGTCTCTAATGTATAACGATTTTGTAGATTTATATAGGTGATACAGGTAGCGTTTATTTATACTAGAAATCATAATTCCCTGCGTAATCCTGCTATTTTTTTTAGCATAGTTTAATTTTGTTAGTGGAAAATAGAGATCGTGCAATATACTAATTTCTGAATAAACAGATCAAATTTAGTGTTTATATTAGGGGTTAACGTCATTTGTTCCCAATTAGTTTCATCACCCGCCATTTTATAATTTTTGATTCACGATATTTCCTTATATAAATTTGATCCCCGGATTGTATATTGAAATTTTTTCCACTATTCAATTTAAAATTTAATTTAATAAGTTCATGATCACTAAAGTGTACTGTAATGCTATCAATATTTCCAATATCGTCACAATCCAGGTTACTACATACGTAATCAATATTTGTAGAGCTGTTATCCGAGATACGAGTAAACATCTCAACATGCATTTTTAAATTATTCAGCGTTAGTAGCTGAACTAGTTCTCTTATCCTTGGAATCACTTACCGTAAGATGGGGTGAATGGGAACACAATTTGATCTTTGAAGAGTTGTTAAAAACAGAAACTACTTCTGTTTTTGATGTTCATTTGCAGCAAAAGTTCGAACTAGGTTAGTACTATAAAATGCCAAATTGTGAACTTCATAAAAATTTTAAGCCAACTTTTTTTTTAATATCCTGTTCCTATTCACCTGCCATTGTGGTGAATAGGACCACGTGTAGTTTTAAACGTTTGTTCTCATTCTAAATTCTTTTAGGTGAATAGGAACACCAGAAAATTAAAAAAACAATCGTTTTCTGAATTTAGGTTTTTTCGAAACAGAAAACGGAGGTTTTAAAGGAAAAATTTATTTCTAAGGCACTTATAAACAAACAAAACATTATATTCATTAACAAAACTCCAAAAACATTAAAAATATATCTTAACTGAGTTACATGTTAGGAACTTTCAAAATCTTTAGTATTGATATTTCTAAAACTAAACAGACCTCTTCTCTCTGTAAAATAAGGCAGCTTCATGATGACCTGGTCAATAGAAAACTCACTTTCATCTGGTATGGCTGGATAATAATAAAGATGTCCTGCTTTTCTGATACGGTCTCCTTTTTTCTTAAAAATGTGCCTGAATATGATGTATCACTTTTCTGGGTTATTTTACCTATGTAGATCCTACTTTTATTACAGCAGTAGGTCTATCAACAGGAAACTTTATTAATACCCAATCACCCACATTGAAATCTAATAAGTCAATCTGCTCTTCCCTCTGAGCATTTGAACATGAAGGCACATTATTAGTCTCGTTACTTTTATCACATTGACTATTTCTATATACCTCATCGTCGCTACAATCAGACTCCATAGTTCCATTGTCTCCATTTTCTTTTCTCCATAGTAATTTTCATCTACTAGATCGAACTCTTCGTCTACATAGTTTTGTTGCAGTTCTTTCTCAGATATACTCAAATCACTTTCACTTGTTGAATCATCGCACTGCACGCTCTTTCCTGGGGCTATTTGTAATTTCTTATTTGATTTTCGTTTAGGCTTTTCAGAGTACCTCATTTCTTTTAATAAAGCAATAACTGATGAGTTGCAAGCTTCAGATTCTTGAAGGCCCAGGTTCTCTTTTGGCAATTGCTTCAATACTTCCTCTTTGCTTAAAGGGATTAATCCAGTTTTCCTAAAACCTGATATAATGTTTTGTTTCGCGTTCGAGTCATTTCTTTCAACAATTGTTTCAATAGTCTAGGAAATACACTTTTGGGTATACCAGCTTCTTTTCTTCCAGGTCCTTTCTTCCATTCCAATAAAATTCGCCTCCATATTCGCTTAAGTGGTGCAAAGAAGGCAACATCTAAGGGTTGCGTTAAGTGCGTAGAGTTAGGGGTAAAACACCATGTGGACATTATATTGCTGCAGTTCTTTTATCACTTTCATTGAAATGTGTGAAGCTAAGTTATCTCCTATAAGAATCTTTCGGCCATCCAATCTTCTAAAATAAGGTATCACTGTAGTCATAATCCAGTCTTCAAAGCACTCCATGTCAAACCATCCTGACGGAGTTCGATTATATCTGGAGTTGTTAGGGCCTCCCTCAGTCCATGAATCATATAAATTTTGAGATTTATAGACTACATAAGGCGGTAATAGTACTCCATCCCTGTAGCAGCGAACATTAAGGACGTAGCCGACTTGCTCGTATTCATTACACGTTCAGGGTGTTTACACCCCTTCTGACTATAACTTTTTCTTACCAACGTCATCCGTTAAATTTGTTTCATCATAATTTATAATATTAGTCGGTGGTACATCGTTTAAAGCCTCAGAAAGGTTATTAAAGTATTCTTCCACAACATCTCTACTAATATTTGCTCGAGAACGTTTGATGTTCTGGCACATGCGATTTGAAATCTGATTTTATGTCTATTGAGAAACCATAAACAAATTCTTTCCCTGGTAGATTATTTCTGCAGCGGGGAATTGTCTTACCAAGGTTGTCCAGGTAGTTTTTGACTAGAAGCTGAAAATCGTAGGTGTCAATGGGGTAGCCCCAATCAGCGCATATATTCATATTTTCTATCAAAGAATTTCCTCTTCTTTTGTTAAAATAGTTTGTCCACCATGTTTTTTGACATTTCCCTTTTTATGTCGCACCAACACTGTCTTTGGAATACCGTATATACGAGCTGCTTCTCTGTATGACATTTGATTTGTTGTTATGGCTTCAACAGCGTGTCTAATCTTCTCTGGATCATGATGCGTGTATCTCTTTTTGCAGTAGAAACGTATATTCTCGGCATTTTAACCGTTCCTATTCACCCCAATGTTGTGTTCCTATTCACCTGTTGGTAACGTAAAAGGTGCATTAATTTAAAAATGTCGAATAATTTTTTTGTTATTGTTCCTTTGAGTAATAAAATTAACAGGACTGGCTAAGAACGTCCCTATTACTATAAAAATGCGTTTAGAATAATATCTACTTACGTCGTTTGACTTTTACACGTAAAGTTTTTTCAACTAACAAATGTGTTCAATTTCAAACTACTATTTAGAGGTTATATAGTATAAACACAATTTTATATTTCGTTGCACAACTTGCGCTATCTTGTAGCCAGATGCACAAAGAGTAATTTCCTTGGTTGCAAACTTTTCTGTAATAGTTATTAAAGTGTTATCTTTATAGGAACATGATTTGTCAAAGTTTTGGTCCTATTCACCCCAATGTTCCGATCCACCCCATCTTACGGTAAGTTGTTTATATTAAAATCGCCTGTAAGAATTATGCGTGCCTTCGAGGGAATATGATTTAGCAATTGATCCAATTTATCAAGGAATATGAGAATATCACCTGTTGGGGGACGGTAGCAACAAATGATGTATAGGTTTAATT
Organism: Abscondita cerata; assembly: GCA_030710515.1. Taxonomy (NCBI): domain Eukaryota; kingdom Metazoa; phylum Arthropoda; class Insecta; order Coleoptera; family Lampyridae; genus Abscondita; species Abscondita cerata. Next base: position 129,571 of record JALBCR010000792.1, on the reverse strand, counting down.
GATTCAATTGCGTTAGAGTAAATTCAATATGCCCTTCGACATTTAAAAGATTCCAACAATCAGACGTAAAGTAATTTATTTTGTCGTTTAAAAATTAAGAACCGCCGCATCTTTTTAACTTACGTGTGAAAATTGACGCCAAATTATGTCCTGGTAGGTAAACCATTTCGTTACTTTCTAGTCAATTATACATAAAATTTGTGGCGAACCTATTTCACCTAAAAACAACATTAAATCATCTAGTTTATATCTAATTCTCTGTATATTTATAAGATACAAATTTACCAAAATGTTACAACTAATTGATGCAGGCGAGACTACTCTTTTTCTGCGCCCCTCATATTATGAGGTAACAGAAGAGATCCCACTAGAACTGTAGAACTGAGGTTCCGGTGTTTAGAAACTCGTGCAGGTTGAATTCTTATATTAGCATTACGATTGTTGACCATTGCTTACAGTGCCATTTCGATTAAATTAATTTCTTGACTAGTATATTTGTTGTTGTCCAATATTAATTTATTGAATCGTAGGTGAGCTTTCAGTAGCAGTACTAGTTTAGAGTAATTTTCAGAAATACTAGTACTTGTGCCCGCTAGCTTAAACGCGTTGGTTAGAACTACTTTGCGGTGTTTGAAGTTTATAAATTTATGTAGAATTTGTGAAAAATCTATTATCATATACATGATGTGTACAAAATAAGATTAAATAATGACATGTTTTGAACCGCAATAAGTTGCTTAATTTAAATGGAACACCCTGTATTTTATATCAACAACAAATGTAAAATGTAATTACCTGAAACAATACTATAGTGCGACACTCCTCGGGCTTGTAGATTGATCCCATTATTCTCTGAATAATGTTAAACCTATGGCGGAAGAAGACTCCTTGGCCCCCGCCCTGTACAAAATTTCCGGTTTTCAGATTTTTCCCGTTGGTTTGAAGGCAAGACCAATTTTGCATGCCGAATTTCAAGTCTTTACCACGTCTGGAAGTACCCGTTTAATTTCGGAGACAGACATGAAAAAATAGGCGCTTTATTTTAAGAAAATGTTTATTGTATTTCACCAATATGTTTTACAATATTGTAAACAGCTTAGGAATTGATCCGTAGAGCAGATAATTCATTAGAAGAGATATTATTGTGAAGTAAATTTGTACGTTTATTAAATTCTAGTAAACTCTATACATATTTATTTCTTTCAAAATTTAATAAAGTTGATGAAGTGTACACAATGCAAATCTTCTCTCTTCACCTGTCAAAGTTATATAGCTTACTTGATAAATATTAAAATTGTTACAAATCAGTCTTCATGATGAAAATTTGAATTTTTCATGACAACCTGAACATTTAGCTATAGGACACTATCGCATTGTTTGATGGGTAATTACATTTTTAATTTGTTGTTGATATAAAATACAGAGTGTTCCATTTAAAATAAGCAAGTTATTGCAGTTCAAAACATGTCATTAATTAATCTTATTTTGTACACATCCTGTATATGATAGTAGATTTTTACAAGTTCAACATAAAATCTGATCAATTCATAGACTCCAGGGCGAATTTAGTTTAGAAAAAGGTATTAGTTGCTGAAATATGAATCGGTAAAATTGTGACGACGTTTTCATAAAATACAAAATATCTCAAAAACTTTTAGGTTTAAGTAAGGCAAACCTCTATAAAATCCATTCTTATTTTGAACGTAGAAACTGAAAATGTATTAATATACAGGGTATTCCATAAAACAAATAAAACTTTGATACGGTCTGTGTATTTTGGGACACCTTTAAAAATATTCCTCCTATAGGTCTCTATCAATCCCAGATATATTTTTCCAATTTTATTACATAGTTTGGCTGTAATATTCCGTGTCGTATACCGTGAATAACCCTGTATATAAGCTTCCTATTGTTTTTATTTTTAGTATTGGTTCGCTGATGATGATAGCTTAACTATTAAAACACGTGTCCGAGTAAAGTTTTTTGTTGCAGTTTGTTGGTGTTTTCCCTTTTGTTAAATAGACGCTGCACTTTAGTATTCCATTCCTCTGATCAAGACGGTGAGGGTTATACTTTAAAGAAAAATGAGTTTATAAATAAGGAAACAACAAAAACTCTAATCAACAAACTGGTATTTTAGAAAATTCACTAAGCTATCGATGTTCAAAACCAGAGACGTTTGATTTTTTGTGTTTAGTATGCCCTATTTTACAATCAAATGTTTGTATACATAATATTATTTTACAAAATTATAAGTGGTTAAGAAAATTTTAACATTTTAAATGAATACAATAAATTTTTTAAAACATTTACTTTCTTCTAAACAAGATGCATTATTTCAACCCCACGGGGCACCAACTCATAACAGTGAAACTATATCAGAATTAGCAGACATTTGAAAAATGAGTACCAACATTATGTATTTAAAATGAAAAAAAAAATCCTCTTTACTGATGTTATAGTCTACTATGAGTTGTTTTAAATTTAAAAAAGTAAACTTAATAAATACCTTAAAAATGCATAAATTGTTTTTCAGTGGGATATAGCAAAATAATGAAAATAATAATATTCATTTTCCAATAAAAAGAGATCACATTGATACGCCTCAAAAAGGCGAAACACGTGTATATAGGTGCCGTTCGTGATTCCGCAATTATTTCTGACTATTGGTTTATTCGGTTGGCAGGAATTTGATTAATTGCGCTAAAAATCCGTGTAACTTTTTCGCAACGCTGATGAATTCATACACTCAAACAGCGTTTAATTTGTGTATGACTCATGTTGTTACGTTATTATAATTAAATTATTTATAATAATTTAATCTTTCATTTTATTATTAAATATAGAGTAAAATAGATTTAGAAACGTACGTCGTCCTTACAAAACATATGAACTGTGAGAAACGTACGTCTAGAATTGCCAAAGAACTGCCTTTGAAATGAAGAAAAAGTATAGAATTTCGAGATATGATGTAAATAGGAAAATGCTCGTTTTCTTGATTATTAAATTATTTATCTATTAAAAACTTTACGTATTTTTGTAAAACACTTTGGAAATTCGATCTGTAGTAAAAAGTTTATTATTGATTAATTCAATTAAAAGCAGTGAATGTTTATTTTGTGGTTGGTACCTGTTATGATACACCTTGCATCATGCGTAAAGCTTGCATTAAAAGTATGTTAACTTGCAGATAAATCAGAAACTTAAAAAAACTTAACCTAAATTATGTTACTTTACTCCTTGACTGTTTTTGACATACGTCAATTTTTTCTAAAATAAAATGGTCTTTGTACTAGTGTATCTCACAAATCAGTTGAGGTTATAAAATAAAATCTATGGAGCAATTGGCTAGAATTCCTTGTTTACTCCTGTTGTCCAACTGGTGGTTCCATTTTGTACCATATTAGCACAGACAATTTTCAAATATCACAATGAAAAAGCATCAAAAGTCAATTTTTTCAACCTTCTGCTTTTTTTTATGTCATTCAAGAGAAATTGAGAATAGATAATTTAAAATTTTTTTCGAATGATGTAAAGAAAGCAGAAGATGCCATTTGAAAAAATTGACTTTTTTGATCATTTTTGATTGTGAGATTTGAAAATTGCCTGTGCCTATATGCTACAAAATGGAGAATAAAAAATGTTTAATAGTCATGAAAACAGCTATACTTTTTTAAATTGCCAAACACTACGTACTTGTGGTGAAAAAAGTATAGTGTATTACTTTGTAACTGTTGTAGTTCACAAATAAAAAAAAATATAAGGAAACGACGGTTCTAACGATACAACTTAAAGAGAAGAACAATACTATTTGGCTCGAAGTAACGCACTACATTTATGGAAGATCCAGTATTTGAAATAGTTAGCACAGCAGTGTCCGGCTTAGTCGGTGCCTTAAAAACTAAACTTAAACTCGAGGTAGCACGGTAAGTAGCTCCCGCCAACATAAAATGACTTTTGTTTTAGCCCAAGCTCTTATGAAGCTACCGAACGTCGGTGGATGGAGTCTACCCCGAATAAAAATTTGCTTATATACTAGGGATTCAAACCGTTTAATGTCAAATGTACGTGCGCTTCATACGCATGCAAAGTGAATAGGTTTCTTAAACAATAAACTTAGCTGTGTACTGAGGCATGTAGTTCCGATAAGGAAGGTTCTTGCAAACGACAGCAGTCACAGCTATTAGAAGATCGGTAGCCACAGGATTTCCATTAGAAGAACTAGACGACAAAACTCGGAAAACAGATGTGCACCCTCGAAGTAGCAGACACGCAGCGTGAACGACCCTCAGCCGGTTGAGTTCATCGGTTGTTGGCAGCTTCAATGTAGGCGAAACCGTCACGTTTTATAGCGAAGGATTCTTAACTAACCGTTCCAGCACTCCCAGGAATTATCCAGATGGTAATACACGAGTCGAGTATGAGGTCAAGAAACGTGCTAAAGCATACGTTGTAATTAGAAATTAACACAACCACGAGACAACAAAAGAAATAGAAACAGAAGCAACTTACGACAAATGCGGTCGAATTTATATTTACACATTAATTTAACTTGGAATTATTGAAGCCATAGTAATACTTTACGTGTAAACTTTTAGCTTCACGAAGCACGCCGAAAACGCCCAATAGAAGGAAATCTTAAAAATGTCCTCTTGTCGTCTCGATAAATTATGTGAAATAATCGATCCACCAATGAGAAAAAGCGTAGCGTGCGCGGCAAATTCGATTTTTGTCGCAACTCACGACAACCGTTACTCAGAAGGCTTGCGACCTACGTTCGAGTTTGAGTAATTTGAACCGTAACAATTTGAGGATAAAATCATGTTTCATTGCTGGTGATTATTAACACCCGTGCTACTACCCTCGCGCAGCTAACACACTCGAATGAAAACTGTAAGTGATTTTCTCCTCGTGTAATACAATATACTATAGAACCAAAAGGTACAAATTTAGAACTAATAAAATACACCGTTGTCTGCTATTGCAGTTATCAACTGGTGCTGGGGCTGAAAGTCAAACATAAATTTAGCAAATTTGACAATTCGTAACTAGTAGTAATCAATTATAAAATTAGTGTTTCCATTTAACATTAAGGGGTCGTAGACAAAATAGTGTATGAACGCGCATGTAATGAGTATTAAGACACGAGCAACGGTGTTAGGAAATGGGTCGTAGGAAATGAGCCAAAGGTGGTAATACGTTATAAAATTGTATAGCAAAATAATTTGAACCTGTTTTTGAAATGAAATAATGGGCGCAAATCATTAAACGCTCTAGTTTGGTGGTTGTGTAAATTACACTAAGTGTGTGAATCAAAATATACTGCAACATATATTGCAAATATGATGGAATTTAAAAATAATAAAAAAGAAATAGAAAAAAGAAATGTTACCGTAAATATTTACTAATTATTTTACGTTCATCTACAAATAGATAGACATTGCTAGAGGTAATGCGATATAAATAAGACATCGTTACACACTAAGCCTTAAAAATATTGGTAGTATCTTTAAAAACCAATTTTCAATTAACTCTCTGGAGTATCTGTTAGCTTCAAAAGTTTACATAATTGAATATTACTATACTAGACATTAAATAAAATGAAAGACAAATCAATACTAATAAAAGCTTACCAGATTTTCCAAAATGCAACAATCGACTTCTCCTTTTTTTCTTTTCTGTGGAAAAAAAATTAAAATAAACCAACGTGGTATATATTAATTAGAGCTAAAGTAAATACAGAATTTGTGCAAAACACGATGGCACCAATTTTTATTACTATTACGCTCAATTATTTCTCTTTTATGTCTCTAAACAGAACTTTTGTAATACCGACCATAATGGTTTTCATACTAAAAACTTCTAGTTCACTTATTCTGTATCAAAAGTTTAGATGTATAAATTTTACTACAATAAAAGGATATATAATCCAATCCAATGACCTTATTTGATTTTATTGTACTGCAGTATTTAGAAATAAAAACGAATTAAGCTTTTAATTGGATAAACGTATATGAAAAAATTTATTTAAAATATATAAATTTACTGAATCTTTAGAGAATCGTGCAAGTCTTAGAAACACTTCTCTTAGTTTTTATAGCACAACAAAAACGTCATTATACTATGGAGTTCTACAATCACGTGCACTGTTCACAGCTGTTTTGCTGTTGGGTGATCAGTAATAATAATAATAGTAATCATAATAATGTTAATAATAATAATAATATATTTATTAATATGTAGATTTACTTTAATAAGTTGTTTAAGTATTCTTGATATATTAGCTGATAATAACAACTAGAATAGTGTAACATTTAATTCTTATCGGTATCGCTGATGATAACAGCTTAGCTGTTGAAACACGTGTCCGAGTTAAGTTTTTGGTTCAGTTTTTGGTGGTTTTCTGTTGGTTAAATAGACGCTGCAGTTGGTGTTCATTTCCTTTGATTGAGGTCTTAAAGAGGATGAATCTGAAACATGCTTGGGAAATTTTGGGTCTGAAGGCAGAAACACGCGAGGAGAAACCATGTTGGGTTTCCTACTACAACATAACCTGTATCTAATGAACAGCTTCTTCCATAAAAAACCCCCAAAGAAGATGGACATGGGAAAACCCGGACGGTAGAACTCATAACGAGATCGATTTCATTATCACGGACAAATCGTCGATCGTAAAAGATGTTACAGTACTCAACAAATGCAGAACAGGCAGCGACCACCGAATGGTGAGATGCAACGTGCAAATAAAACTAAGCGTGGAGAGACTAAAACTGGTAAAGAAATCTCCAAAACAATCATGGTCAACACTAGAAGACACCCAGGCCTTCGAAACCCATGTTACCAACAGGCTACAAAACAGCGACTACACAGAGACGGAGACCAACAGCTTAAACAGAGTCATAACAGAGACATTGGAGGAAGCACAACGTATGTTTTGCACAAAGTCTGAAAAGGAGGAAAGAATTAGTAAGGCCACAAGAAATCTGATGCGCGAACGAAACGATATGAGAGGTAATGGAAGCCATACCAACACGGAAATAAAAGCAAAGAACAGGGAAATCTCAAAAGCCATCAGACGGGACATCAGAAACTATAGAAGCAGGAAAGTCCAGGAAACAATAGAGAACAACAAAAGCATGAAAGTACTGCGAAACAGGTTGACCGAAGGCAAAGTTGAAATAACTAAATTAAAAATAAAACAAGAAAGCATCACCTCGAACCGTGACGAGATCCTCCGCATCGTGGAAGACTTCTACCGTGAACTATATAAGAGCCGATCACGGGAACCTCTCAGCAATGATGTATCCACAAAGGGAGAGGGAATAATAAACCAAGGATCCGAAGAGATGCCAGAAATTACCATCACAGAAATCAAAGGAGCACTGTCGTGGATGAAAAATAATAAAGCACCAGGAGAGGACGGAGTGGTTGCGGAGGCAATAAAATCTGGAGGTCTCCTCCTGTTAAAAAAATACAATTACTCTTTAACCTTTGCATACAGGGAAGCACCATCCCCGACAAGTGGCACGTGGCAACCGCCATATTGCTTCATAAAGAGGGCGATAAAGCGGACTTGAAAAATTATCGTCCCATAACTCTCCTTAGTCATATATACAAGCTGTTTACCAGAATCTTAACAACAAGACTCGAAAACAAATTTGAACTCTACCAACCCAGCGAACAAGCGGATTTCGTTCCGGTTTCGGAACAAACGACCATCTGCAAAGTGTGAAGACCCTCATCGAAAAAACTATAGAGTATAATAGACCCCTGGTCCTTCTGTTCATAGATTTCCACAAGGCATTCGACACTATCGAATTGAAAGCTATAATAGATGCTCTGAAGGATGCCGAATAGATTATAGATACACACAACTAATCTATAATATTTACAAAAACGCTACCATGAAGATTAGATTGCATGAAGCGAGCAACAATATTAACATAGAAAGAGGAGTGAGACAAGGAAACACCATGTGTCCAAAATTATTATAACCGTTTTGGAGCATGCTTTCAAGGGATTAGACTGGGAAAACAGGGGTATAAACATAGACGGTCGTAAACTGAGTCACCTTCGTTTTGCGGATGATATTGTCCTAACAACCGACAACCAGAGAAGCAAAGAAATGCTGAATGAACTGAGAGAGGCGTTTCCGGCGTTGGACTGAAGATAAACTTCTCGAAGACAAAGATCATGACAAACCTTGTAATGAGCGAGAAAATAAAGATCGATCATACCGACATCGAACTGGTGGAAAGATATATGTATCTAGGTCATGAAATACGAATATCAGAGATAATCAAACATGCGAATTACAAAGAAGGATCAACCTTGGATGGGCAGCCTATGGTAGACTGAAACATATATTTAAGAAGCGACCTTCCCATATGTCAGAAAAGAAAGTATTTGACCAATGCGTCCTGCCGGTACTCACATATGGGAGCAGAGACCTAACTTTAACAACAACATCCACAGAAAGCTGAAGGTGACCCAACGCAAAATGGAGAGATCAATGCTTGGATTGGGTTTACGAGACCATGTTACAAATCAGGATCTTCGCCGAAGAACGGCGGTAACAGACATCATAGAGTAACGTCATTGAAGTGGAAGTGGGCTGGACACGTGGCAAGAATGGGGATGACAGGTGACAAAGGCTCCTGGAATGGAGACCGCGCACCGATAAACGTGTACCAACGCGTTGGACCGATGACCTGAAGAGTGGCAAGCAGCTGGATCAGCAAGGACAGGACAGAAAAAGTGAGTGGAGGGCCTTGAGGGAGGCCTGTGATCCAGCAGTGGACGTTGAAGGCTGATTGATCATAAATAACATAATGGTTCTTTTCAATATTTTAAATAAATAATATCAATTTGTTTTTGATTCAATGTATCCTAATTTTATAATTGGTACTACAATAAACACCATACAGTAAACATTTTACTTTGTTATGTTGTTTAAAGTTATGACGACGATTTAATGGTGGTAGCACTAGCAACAAAATAGTCAATATCATAAAAAAATCTGTTTTATAGATAGTTTTTCTCAAATGGACGTCAAAGTTCAAGATTGTACAATAATATGAGGCACTGTAAAGAAAAAAATTATTAGGACTGCTGCGTATGTAAGATGATTCACAAAAATAGTATATTATACACCAAGGTTGTGAAGTCTGTCATTATTCCCTTAGCACCAGTTTATTATTATTGATACGCTGCGTAGGCAATAATGGACTCACAACCATGGTATATATATCCTTTCTTTCCATTACTAGCCAAATTTAAGCCAAAAATAAAAAATAAACATTTTTCTTGTAAAAATCAAGTAGCACATGAATGCAAATAAATCAAAAAGCATTAAAAGCTACATACGTTGATAAACCAACTGCAACTGATTCACTAAACACTTGTGTGGCATATTTCACCTTCATTTTTTGAAAATTATTCGGAGTAATATGTAAATTAGTTGATTTAGGAGCCAATCGCAGCGGTTTAGGTTTGTCTGACATGTAGAAATTTTTAATGTCTTTCCAAGATGCTTTTTTTATTAAAGATTGTATCGTATTTAATCAAGTTATTTTGCACCGACTTCAATAAATAGGGGACATCGAAGAAATAATAGATTTTTGTTATCGTTTACGAGAAGGTATGGTTTTTCCGGTGATACATCTAGTCTTTTAATTAGGTTTTGAAAATTTTACTACTGCCCTAACGTTGACACCGCATTGTAGTTGAAGCTTTTCTATGCAGTTTAATACTATCGACTTCAATTTGTCACCTTTGCATATCGTATTTGTAAAGATGTAGCACAAGGGTTGTTTAACTTTTTATATATAACTCTAACCGTGATCACGTAGCAGTTTGAGCTGGCAAAAATTTAAAACCTACTTTAAAATTAACATTTTGGGCTCGTAAAATATAATTTTAGTGAAAAATTGTTTGTATTCCTCTGTATATCTCCTGCTTCTTAGTGGTTTATTTTTAAGTCCACTTGGGCTGTCACAATTTGTGCTCTGCTTTCGGGAAGTAATCGTTGGGAGATGTTAACTTCAATTGAAGTGCTTTCTTTCACGTTGCAATTTAAGAATGTTCCTCCGTAATTTTCTTTACCTAAGAGTATTTGAGCTGCAAGCTTAAGTAGTTTTGGTATAGCTAGAGATGTTAACGGGCATTTATTGCTTCGCCAATATACCTTGCATCATTTGAATATTGGGTTTCAGAAATTGACACTTGTAATTCATTTAGGAATGGCAATCATACTCGTTAAGTTTTTTAGAGTCGACATTTTTATGCAACAGATCGGACCTTCCAGATTCTGTTAACCATTCAAAACACCTACAACACAAATGTTTGTAATTTACTTAAAATTCTTGATGTAACTTAACTCGCCTGGTTAAATCTCCTTTGGGAAACCTGAAAAACTGATTCTACCATCATATTTAATAAATAAATAAATTCAGGTTATGTATTTGCGGTTATGGGATGGGGGCGCGAATTTTAAACTAATGGCATTTTTATTCAAATAATTTTATCGTGTTAGGTAATTTTAAGCAGCAAATACGTTAAAGATAATCTCCTGGATATACAAAATTATGTTTCACTCGTTTTTGTTAAACAACTATTCTTAGATTCTCAAAAATTTGAATTTGTCCATTATTAACCTAGGTCAACAATAGAAAAAATTATTAACCACTAATAGAGAAATTCAACTTCTCAGTTGGCTAGGAGACGCAATAATTGTCCAGTTCACAGCTAGTAGTGGAAAAAATTTATTTATGTTCGTGTTTAGTCACAATTCAGTTTACGGTAGTCTTTAAAAATTGGTTTCATAAGTTTTTGGATTATCTTCAGTATTGTTAAATTTATACTAGTTAGGTTTGTATATTCTTTATTGGACATAGTGGTTAAATTTACTTTATTTTTTTAGTATTAGTATATTTTACTACGTAAAAAAATTTAAGTTTTTGATTAAATATAATTATGATGATTAATAAGAAAATCTTTATTTTTAAGCATCATCGGTAAAATCCAGGCTTGGTTTTCCAAATCCAAAAAAGAACATGACCCGATTTCTGAAGTTCTAGGAGAAATCAATGTGGATTCTAATGTAGATTATCGTTCAAAATATACTTGTCATCTCTATTTTAAATAGAACATATTTTTGTTGTACATATTTTGTAGGTTGGCTCATTTATTTAATAATCATATATACAAATTTACTTCCACTTTATTTCTATACAACTATTTTAATTTTAAAAATTACTACATTTATCATCATTCCGTTACTATTAATATTTTTTAGGTGATATGTGAACAACTATATAATCCTCTCAGAATGCTTTTAACAATGAGAATTTGAAAACTGTTACCATAAAATCTAAATTTTTATTAACAGTTACGAACTTTGATAAAAATGAAATGGCGTTAAAATTCTACCTTTTTTAGACTTCACCTTTTTTTGAATTTCACTTGGCAAAATAGAAAGGGCGCTTTATTTAATTGAAACTTCCAAAGAACGGTAGATAACTATCTATAGATACTCTTTAATTTGTGGTCGATAAAATTTTAAACACGAATGGTATTCAGAAAAAAAAATTAATAAATCCAATTTTTCTATTTACTATTTATTGCAAAATCACAATTGGCTAAAGTTGAAACATGCCGAACCACTGCTAGCTTCATTTCAATTACGTTTTTATATAATGTTTTCATTTGCTTAAAATTGATATTTCTCGACAATTTTCATTAGTGTTAAATTGTGGACACAGTGTTGGGTTAAAATGAGCAAAAACTATACTGGTTAGTATTTGACAGGAGACAAATGAATTGAATTATCCGATAGTTAAAGTTGTATTTCTTTAGGCAATACGTCGGGTAATTAAATTAATCATCTATTTAAGTTAACTAATTTGCAAAAAGTACTGATAAAATGCACATTTTTAACTAATAGCATGTTAATCACGAAACCACCGCATTGGTAACGCATAAAGTAATTGTTACACTTAATCCGGTCTTTAAATTAAATGGATAGCTTGATACTTCATTTTTTTAAAATGATGATAATTAAATAGCGAATAGAACGTTAATAAATAAAATAAAAAAGAACCTTTAGGTGTTTAAATAAATAGTCCTTCGGATGTCTTTGGTCAGCAGTATCCGTGACGTAGAAGGTTGTCAAATAAACAAGTGACGCCAACAAACCCAATCCAATTTCTTCATACAAAATCATGCGTATTATTGAAAGTCTAATTTTACTAAGTTAATTAAGAAAAGTTAAGATGCGGCATGTACTTAAAATCTAGCAGTAAATTATAAACCAAATCGTGAATTAGAACCCAAAGGTGAATCAAAAATTATATAACAAATAAAATACAAAGTGGAAAAACCTGTATCAAAAATAGGCTTACAGTCGTCAAATTGACACTTCTTAACAAGAATTTTTTTTAACCTAACATAGTATCGGGCTTGTTTTATTAGTTAAATTAAATTTATAAAAGAAATCCAATTTACCTAGGAACAAAATGCATTTGGTTAATTTATCTCAACATTCACCAAAAAGAATAAAAGATATTGGCAAAAATAATCGCAAGAAAGGTCAATTATTAATTTAAATGGTGAAACTGCTTTGACTCAACATCTATAGAGAGATGTTGCAGTTTAGCGGAAATCTTTAATTTCACCAAAGAAAACTGTTTCACATAATTTCCATCAAAGTAGTTTAAGAAAGATCTTGTTACAATTGAATTTTTCTAACTGCGAGACTTTTCTTTTAGAATTCTATCGGAAATGGTGGTGAGGCACGATTAAATACGCTATGTATATTGCTGAATTTTTTATCAACATCGGCCGTTTTTCTGAAGATGTCTAAAAGAATTGGTGTACGATACCGTTACTTATTGAATACATAAATACGATAATTAATTAATTAATGTATCAAAATGAAATATTTTTAATATGATAAATGTTGTTTGTTTTTGAGATAGATAAAAACGGTAGTGTTTAAATTGGTCCAGATCCAACGAGCTTAAAGATTCAAATTGAAAAGGATAATATTATACACAAACTTACAGAGTCTCATTGGGAAGCGAATTTAAAATACGGTACTTCCTGTGTTAACCAATATTGCAAGGATCTCATTTTGGTAGAAAAGCATACACTACAGGGTGATTCGAGAGGAAATGAAAATATTTTTAAAAGATGCCCAGGGAGCTGAAATAAGCAAAATAAGCTCACATACTAAAAATTTGATTTTTATTTATTTTAAATACATGTTTTTATTTTTAAAAAGTTAATCAAGTTAGATTTGACAACGATGTCTTAAATGCCAATTTGAAACAAAATATTAATTAGGTAAATGTCATAAAAAATAACAGTTGCAGTTGTTTTACGAGATTATAAAAATGCCTCATATTTTCAGTCATTGAGAAAATGCAGATACGGTGTTTGTTTTATAAATATCCATTTCGGCGATCTCTTTGATCACCAAACTTTCCTAAATTTCTGTCTTTGGGATGAATTGAGCCGTCTTACTTCTTCGTTTAATTAACGGTTTAGAATTTGGACTATCAAGTTTACATACGATTTTTGGTTCATCTTTTTACGAAATGTAAGACAGATCAAGATCAAGAGGTCAATAATTTAGAATGATAACCTTATACGTCACGAATACTGACTAGGAAAATTATCAGATGATTTAGATAAGTGGGTAAATAGTAAAACTTTCTACGTTGAATTTATTAGGGACATATTTTTTTTAAACTCTGGGGATATAACCTACCAGTGTTATTTTAAACCCAACTGACGCTTTAACTTTGATTCCTAACGGTTAGTAATGCTGTTGACTTTCTGTTGATATATTTAGATGATTGATTATAATGAAATGAATATTAAACTCTAACCACAAAAAGAATAAGAACATGATTTGCATCTGTGCAGATAATTTTAAGGATGAGAATTGGAAGATGTGTCATGAATGCTTCCGTGAATTTCATCTACCTCGTATTGGAAGTAGTCACTTCATTCACACATGATGCGATTTCTGATTAATCCATCTCTCCATCATCCCAAATTCCAAACAGTCTTTTTCATAAAAACTATGTAAGAGAAACAAAGAATTCATTGTAAAAGTAAATGAAGAGTAGTTGCTTGCAAACGTTTTAAAATTAAATCAAATTTTCGAGTACTGAAACGGGTGCCTAAACACGCCAAAATGTTGCCAACCAGTAAATTGTTTTCTGTCATTAATCATGCGATTAAGAACAATAATCTTTTGCATATTTGGAATTTCGAGTTCCCGAATTAAATCAAAGTCTCTTTACTTTGGACGTAAAGAAAAACATTTCGTATTTTATTACGCCTTGTCTAATACTCTTCCGAAACATTATTAAACGTAACATCAAGATTTCTAAGATAATAAAGAATATCAGAAGGAGACGTTTCTCGTGGCGTTCGGTTTCTCCTCTCTGAACACTCTAGCACCGGCAGACAATACCACGTTTCTTGAGTTAAAGAAAAACCACTTTTTTCCATCTCGATCTCTTTAATTACCTCCTAAACCCATATGTGATGCAAATATTCTAAAAATTGACTCTTGATATCCTGCATACAAAGCTTCTCAAATGGATCTTAAGGTACCAACTTGTGCAACTTTATGCTGCGTGAAGGCATTAACAAAAAAATCCCTCGAATTTTGTATAGAACAATTTTTCTGACCGATTTCCATTAAAACACTCTTCAACGGTTAGTAGAAAAACGTTGTTGTAAATTCTATGTAGAAAAAATGGGAAACTACCTACGGCCAATTTAAGTTGGTTTGTGACCAAATAAAAACCAAGACTCTGAAAAAGTTGGATTATAAAACTTTCCTTTATCAACGTTACGCTTTACCTTTAGTCTTTTCATTTGGAACTTCAACCGTTCAATCAATGGTTGAATACCAACAGGCTGAATCAATAGGTCCTCTTATCTTTAGTTTAGCTATATATCCGTTTATCAAAGACCTCTCATCAAAACTGGTTATATTTTATCTTAACGATGGGACACTGATAGAGGTTCCATCAGACGTGTTGACTGACTTTAGAGAGTTAACCTTCAAAGAATTAATTTTGAACTAAACCAAAAATGTACATAAAGAATGAAACAATATATTGGATCAGTTGTACTGTGTTTTTTAATGCATTGAAACAGGCAGTTTCTACTACTAGGTCCACCCATTACTTTTGAATTAATGGAAGATACCCTCAAATCTAAATTAGTCAAAATAAAGCAGGTATTCGTATATTGACACTAAGCTTGTTGGGCCATTTTGAGCTTACAGACTCGTTATGGAAGTATAAGAATTTAGAGAGTAACGAACCTTGCGTTTTCTTCTTTAGTTTCTTAAGTAAACAGAGTCTTTGCACTTATCCATTCGATATGCCTTCTTTTTATCAATATTTTCAAAGTACCATTTTATGAAGATGAATTGAACATCAACAATTTCCCGTGTCAAAAATTATTCGATAGTCGAAGAAATTAGAACGAGATAATTCTAGATGCCACTGTGACTATTTTAAAGTTCAATTTGCCAAAAGATGATGCAATATGCCAGGCTTCATGTAGGAAAGAAGCAATTGGCTGGTTTTCTATAATCCGTTAGGAGGACTCTTTGATAATGTTTTTAGAATTTCAAAAGGACTCAAACATACTGGAATCAGTGGCTTAAGCTAGGACGACGGTAAAAGTCTGGGTAGTCTGACAATGACAAAGGTCAAATGCTCAATGTCTCTCATGGGATGTCACATGTATCGACACCTTAGCAAAGTTTTATGTCTAGTCAGCAAGTATAGTTGGTGTAGTGGCTGAAATTGCAACACAAATTATCGTTAGTATTCACTAACGCTACTAGATCGCATTCTTACCTCTGCGTGTTCATTAGACCCAATCATCGTTAACTGAAACTAGTTACCATGTCCATTTATAAACGCACAAATAAGTGTATTGAGATGGGTGGTAAATGTAGCACCCCATCTAGTTATTATTTAGTTTTTGCACAGATGTTTTATCGTTGCGTTGGAAATTAAAATAAGGAAGAATGACAATTTACCCAAGTGTTGTCAAATTTATGTTGCGATGTTAAGACTGGCATCAATTATATTTTTAATATATATATTTTTTAAGAAATTAATTATTTTAAATGTTGTTTAGTTTATGGCACCTGTTTTGTATTTTTGTGTAAAAGGTTGGCGGGTGACATTAAATAAAAAATTAGAATAATTGTCAGGTTTGAAATTAGACTAAAAGTTTATTAAAAGAAAAAGGGACACAAAGCGAAAATCAAAAAGAAAGAAGTTTACAAGTGATGTGAATAGGAGCGTTGGTGTATTTAAAATTCAGATTCTCATTTTTCATTTTATTATTACGGCTCACGATGCATTACAATATTATTAAAAAAAAACAATTTGAATTAATAAAGTTCTGTTTAGTTCAATGTGTTGTTCAAGATTTTATAAAGTGTTAACCGACTCCACACTGGTGACCCCGACGTGATGGAGAACGAAAACAAAAACAAAGACGACACAAAATTTCACACCATTGTTGCTTCAGTAGATACAAGTAAGCGATATTCTTATAAAACCGCCTGCGCAGGAAAAGTACGCAGCATTAAAAAACGCTTAATTGAATGCTTTGCAGATTTTAATCACACTAAATTACAAAAAATAATAAGCGATGTCAGTGGGTGATAAAAAACCTTCTTTCCTGCTTCGTGAAATGCGAGAATTATGTGATGAAAAATTTTCTGAAGAAGTATTAAAATCGCTTTGGCTTTAACTCCTGCCAACGTCTGCATTCTGTCAGTAAGTTCTGAAGATTTATCTAAATTAGCATTCATAAGCTCTGTAACACAGATACCCATTGCTACTGACGCTATAACGTCATTGGGTAATCAATTTAAAGAACTTTTACTGAAAATTGAAGAATTAAAAAACTCAGTTAGAAACAGTATATCAAGAGAATTTTTTCAGGCGAACAATAGACGACAAAGGTCTTCATCTCGTATCGGATAAAGTCAACGAACATGTTGGTATCATAACAAATTTGGTCAACGAGGTTTCAGATGCCAATCTTTCAAAATGACGGAAAACGAAAAAAATTTTCACTAGAGGCGGCTAGTGATGGTTGCAAATTCAAATCAAACCGCTTAGTTGTAAACGACAAAACTTCTGGTATGATTTATCTTATACAGGGTGTTTCATTAAGCTTGGTCGCGGCCATATCTCGAAAACTATTGGGTATAGGAATTCGGGAAAAAAGAAATATTATTAAAACGGTTATGAGAAAATCCTGGAAATTATTTTCAAGTTCCGAATTTTACCGCAAGAGACGCAATTTTCATAAGAAGCTATGACTTTAATAACATCATTAGAAAACCTGAATAATTCCGCATAAGTTTTGTTTGAGGGTCATTGGAGTATCAGTCAAGGAAAAGCCCCACAATGTCTAATAATTTAAATGACTGTATTTTCTAAATGAGTTATCTGATTATAGCAAACTCAGGCTTGTTTGTAAGAGAAATGTCAGTGTTTTCAAAATCGTATACATCAGCACTCGACAGTTTAAAATAAAATGGCTAAAGCGCAGTTCGCAATAATAACAGTTTTTTCAATTTTGCCTCAAAAATTCAAATCATACAGTATAATTTTGATGTCATAATCGGAAAGTAGTTATTATCAAAAGATTACATTTTTCACAAGGAAGCATGTAAGAAAATTCAACTCAGTAACAGTCCTGGACAGATATCCCCTGCCACACATTCATGATTTTACGTCATTTCTCAAAGGAAAAAGATCTTTTCTACTATAAATCTAGTTCGCGCATATCATTTGATCCCAATAAAAGAGGAAGATATACCCAAGACTGCAATCACGACACCGTTCGGACTATTTGAGTTCACCGCCGCACAGTCGTTTCAACGATCCATGAATGAAGTTAAAAAAGACTCTACAGTGTAGTTTTCATAGAAAATTTAACCTGAATTATGCTATTTAATTTTTTTTGTAAATTCAGTTATACATTTTTCTTAATTTCATAAATTACTATTGTTTAAAATAAGAAAGGAATAAGAGAGCTGAGGTTAGTCGTGTCTGAATGACGACTTAAGTTCATCAAACTTTTTTGGAGCAGAGAAAGAATTTGTTCTAGAAGTCGGGAGTAGAATACAAAATTAGTGAAGATTGAAAAATAGCATGGCTGGAGCTATACAGGCAGCACTTTTAGTGATTGTGGCGCCCTGATGCAGATTGACAACAATGGTTGACATATTCCAACGCTTTGCTGTTCCATTTTTTGTACAGACGCAATGTTAGACGAATTTTGAAACCACGTTAAGATAACAACAAAAATAGAAAAATGCACAATTTTTTTTTAATATATAAATAATTAATTAATACTGATATGACATGTATGACAAAATTAAAACTGTAAAGTAGCAACAAAATATATTTATAATAACAACAAAAATAATAACGCAAACCTTATAGTCTATGCTAAGCTACTTTCATATGAATAAAAATGTTAACTCTTTGAGTAGAATTTATTTTACGATCATAAAAATTTGTGTAGTAACGATAAGAACGTTGCTAAAACTCCCCGTATGGTAATGCGAAAGAGAATATTACGTTTCTAATATCAAAGTTAAGAAAAAATTTGCAAATTTATTACCACTTTCATGAGAAGGCTAATAAATTTAGAGTATGATGTAACCCATCTGGTCATATTGGAAACGGTGGTAGGAAATTTATTTATCTTCGCCATCACTTACACGAACGCTTGTAATTAAAAATATCGTAATTAATACCCATTTTGCAATTAAACTCGAAAATTAATAATTTTACGGTATCTATAAAAACATTATTTTAATTTCCGGTAGCAGTTAAATATTTTTAAAGCTTATTGTTTAAAATGTAAATAAAGCAGCGCGTGTTACCATTTTTTTCTTTCATTTCCGACACGGTTACATCCTTTATTTATATAAAACCATAACTGATTTTATTAAATATTTCTTTCTTTACGAGCTAATGTAAGTTAATAAATTCAAATCGCAAATATGTAAGTTGTTGAAGAAAAGTATTCGTACCAATTCGATTTGTTAGCTGTAAAGTTTGATGTATTAATAATGATTTTTAATTATTGATGTTTAATTAGCTGTCGAGTCTAAATTATCAAATAGATTTACAGTTTCAACTGTGATTATCAAAATTAAAAATAAATATCGGGGTAAACATGGATTAAGCTTCTGTTTTATTGCGATAAAATTGATGTGGTGGTACATAATTAACTATGATCTATACATATAAAATAATAACTTTTGTTAATATAATGACTATAGTTTCGACTCTATAAGTTATAGAGTCATTGTCAGAAAATACTATTTTTCCACGACATACTTAGAAAACGGACGTTTCTTCTTTACAAATAGTGAAGAAAATTGGTTTTTCCTCACTAGCGGGGAAAATAATGTCATGTTACAAAAATGCCTCTTTAAAAAATGTAAAAATGTGTCATTAGAACTATATGCGCTAGTTTTTAGTTAAACAATTTAATTTAGTATTCAATCAGATTTGTTTAATTTAATATCTTATATTTCGACTCTTAAAAATTGCTACCCTACATTTAAGTTAGAATTACACGGCTGCGCTATGACAGATTGAGACCACGCCGATACTACAGAATGAATACTGTAGCGAGACTATTGGAACCCATCTATTAAATATTACTTCTTTCATTAGGTTGTTTTTTTGAGGAATGTCGTGGAAAAAATGTTGTATTTAACACATGAGGAATGCGTTTCTCCACTCTCACTCTATAATGCCTACGCTCGTGAGGCAACTCGAGCTCGAGTGGGAAAAAGAATCGCTTTCCTCACTTGTTGAACAAATAACTATTCAAATATGACATAATTATAAATAATGAAATTAAAATAATAGTTATTTATGTACCAAGGCAGTAAAGTTATTTGTTATTTGTTATTTGCCTCGCTGCTTCTCTCGCTCGTCTCATAATTTCAGACTCGTCCGATAAAGACACTTTACTGACGTGGTGCATACAAAATTTTATCGCCAACTGTTTAGAATTCGGAATATAAGAAACTGAGGTATATTTAATTGCCGTTAGTTTTATATATTCACCGATGTTGACGTCTTGCTTCACTGAAAGGGTTGCCTTAAGCATGGGATAATAGGACCACATTGAAGGGGGACAATACTTCTTTGATAAATCAGAAAAATATCAGTAACACGTTTTCACTATATTTCCTTACTTTGTTTCTATCGCACCACTCCATAAAAATGTCGTACTGGCGATTGTATTTTTCCTGGATTTTCTGGCAGAATTCTAAAGACGTCTCTAATGACTTCTCTTCAATTTCAGGTGGCGTGCACTGAATATCTTCCATAATTTGTTATGAATAAATTACAAGAAAACTATTATCGAGCCGTAATAGGGAGAAGCGTGACACTGACAGATAATAATTTTCAAATAATGTCAAAGTCAAAATACTTTACCTGACGCATATGTCACTTTACCAGACCATATGTCACTTTATCTGCCGCGAGGCAGATAAAATACATTATGTATAGGATAAGGTAAACTGTTTGTTTACTTCCGGAAATCAATCTGATAATTGACGGCTTTACTGACGGTTGGCGATAAAATATCTTACCTACAATTATGTTGTAAAATTTCTGAATTTGGTTCAACTGTTAGTAATTAAATTAAACAAAATTTTCATTATATTTAAATATCAGATATTTAAATTCGGTTTGATCATTAAGAATAATTTTAGGATTAGTGGTTTTAATGTAAATAATTTCTAAAATATTTAAATTCTGTTTATTATAACTAGTAACTTGGAAATGATGTATTAAGGTTTGATTTTCATGTACATGTCCATTTTCAATAACATGTTGAGCAAATGTTGATTTAACTGATTATTAGAGTATCTATTTCTATTTTTAATATATCTTAAATGTTCGCATAACCTTATACTAAAATTTCTAGTAGTTTTACCAATATATACTTTTTTCACGAGCAAGTAAGTTTGTATATACCACTTGAATTTAAATTATTATAAGAAGATTTGTGTGAAAATATATTTGAAAGAGTTTTTGGTTTAAAAACTAATTTGAATTCAGAAACTTTATTAATATTCTTTACCAAAGTAACAAATTCTAGAATGTAAGTAATAGATAAAAATCTCTTTTTGGAATCTTCTTTAATAGGAATTAGAGAAGTGAGATACCTTAAATTATGCTTAAATAAAAATTTTGTATACAGGAAATTTATTAACATTTTCTATATGAAAAATATTTTTAAGTTCATTATTGAAATTAGAATTAGAACATGGAAAGTTGAAAAAGCGATTAAATAAAAATTAAAGGTTGATAATTTGTAAGTGAAATGATGGTTAGAATCAAAAGAAATTGTTTGATCAGTTGTAGTAGGTTTTCTATAAATGTTAAATTCTATACAGTTTATTTAACGTAACTAAAGTATCTAAAAACGGAATGTTGTTATTATTGGAAAATTCCAATGTGAAATTAATTCTATTATGTATTTTTTTAAATCTTTCAAGAATTCATTAATTTGAGAAACTAATCCCTCGAAGAAACAAATTATGTCATCAACATATCTATTCCAAAAAATTACATTATTATTAAAAAAAACGATTTTTAATTATATAATTATTTTCTAAGTTACCTATTTAAAAATAATTTAGCTAAAATTGGAGAAAGAGGTGAACCCATAGGTAAACCTTCATTTTGTCTATAAAATTTGTGTCATTGAAAGTAAAATACAAGTTGTTATTACAAAATTCTAGTAAATTAAATATATCAGAAGTTATATTATTTGGTAAATAACTGTTATTTAGTAATTCTGAAACTAAAGGTACCTAAAGTATCTTTAAGAGAAACTGAAAGGAAAAAGGTTAGAAATGTCAAAGGATATTATATTCGAAGATTAGTTTGAGTATTTAATTAAATCAATTGATTTTTTTACAAGTGACAAAAAATTGGTTGCTAGACACCTTAAAAAAATTATTACCAAATATGAGCTCTTAATTTTAATAGGAAGATCCTTCGAATCGCAGTTTTTTATTTTTTTATTAGTGCAATAGAAAAAATTCATACCTTATCATTAATTAATTGTACAGAAAGATGTTTTAAAAAAATTTTATAGGTAATTAAATCCTCTACAAAAAGGTAACTTATATTTTTTCCGTAAACCTCAACATTTGAAAGATATTGAAGATTTAAGTTTGATTATTTTAACAAAAAAAAAAATAATTTAATTTTATAAAAAATATAATAATATAATAAATAATTATTATAAAAAACTGCAAAATAAAAATTTGTGAAGTTAATTTAATGTTTATACAAATAAATAAATTATAAAATTTTAATACAAATTTTTTAAAAAATTAACTACTTAAAAATAATGGTGTTTATGTTTTAGCGATTCAATTAAGCGTTAAAAGATATTATATCAACTTTTGGATCTTATTTAAAAATTTTTTGATTAAATAATCAAAAAATTTAAATTAAAATATGAATTTCATTCAAATTTCATTTTGGTATAACCCATGAATTTTTTTCTATAAAATTTCCAATTATTTTTATAGGGCTCTGCTTAAATGATCAATTTGAAGCATTTTGAGGTCAGACAGTATGTAAAAAAATATAAATAAGTGAGATATATATTGTACTCAAATGAGTACAATGGGAAAAAATATAATGAAAAGGAGAATATTATAAAAATGTAAATAAAACTATGACGAACTTTTTTAAAAATAATGATAATAATTCCTGTATACAATGGAACAATCTTGGAAACAAATTTTTTTAGACATAAATTAACTCAACTTAGTACGCCCCGCTCTCATATGCAACATGCATCGGTTGTTTTCCATTTTGTAGGAAATCTTTCTGTTTCTGAACTTACAGGTACTACCTGAGGTCTTTTATACTTTTAGCTTGATCCAATTAATGACGTTCCTTTTTTTTTTTTTTTTTTAATATATAATTTTTTACAAAATTTTTTTAAAAAAAAATAAAATCCCAAATAACACCCAAGCACATTTACTGTGTGTGTAAATAACACCACCACATTTTGCCTCCATTTTATGCGGAATTGTTCACTGACTGATCTAATAAGTCCCCATGTAACGATTGTAATTTTGAAACAAAAATGGGGGGGGGGACATTTATTTTTGTTTTTGCAAATTTGACCAACGGTTACTTTCCCTAATGGAATTATAGAATCAGTCCATTGTAACAACATTATTATCTGTCCATCGCACAAATAACAATTTAGATTTTGAATCGAATTTGTATTCAAATTCTCGAGACCTTTTGGCGATTGTTTGTGGGTTAGAGGACTTCTTTGTCGTTGTCAGAACAGTTTGTGGCTTTATCCTTTTGCTTTAGGATTTGCAAAAGATTATAGTCGTAAAATATTATCGAAATATAAATATGATCGGAAGGTACCGCGACTATCGATAAGAGGTCAAGAACTACTTGGATCTAACGGTAAATCCTGTTTTTAGGCTTTTCGCACACAATAAATATAAAAGAAAACAGTATCCGAGGGCGACAACATCAAGCTTATACCCGAAACGACAGGTTTGCCTTTTATAAACTGTTGGGGAATGATGTCCGAAGTATTTGATATAGCTTCATCTATGGTAAATCAGTTCGAAAAACATGTTGAAACCGTTGATTCAGTAAATTTATAAGAGGGGATTTTGCCAGTTTATCATCTTTATCTAATTCGCTATTATTTGCCAAATGGGTAACTTTTTATTTCCTGAAACCTGTTTCTCGACATTGCGTCTGAAACAAGCTTTACCCCAACATCCTCATCAGGCCCCAATAAAGTCTTTCACGAGGCAACGTTGGTAGCCACTTAGCAAAAGGTTCCAATGAACGGGTAGTCCGCTTTCGATAAATAAAAACTGTGATTGTTTTTTGATGGGAATATTTGTGTTTCTTTGATGATATGGGATCACTCGTCATCAAAAATTTTTCAAATAGTCAACTGGTTCCAGGTTTTCTACATCAGCAATAACAATATTCCGACGATCAATACAACCAGAGGTAGACGCCATTCCCATATCACTAATATTGTCATCCATTCGGCTGTTCGTTTGATTTGGTAGTTTGAGAACCATTACTTTTCTTCTCACTAATCAATTTTTTTTAGGACTGACAAAGGTAAATCTCTTCATCTTCATCATCGCTTTCTATTTCAAATTGAATTTCAATTTTCCCAGCAACATCGCAAAGAGTCTGAGCATTTTGTTTTCAGCTTATCGTCGTCGTCTACTTTTCTTCGTCGGTTTGTGGTCCACTGTATCTGGAGGTAGTACAACTATATCAATTATTGTATCTGCTTTACAGAGGGAAATTGTCCAAAGCATCATTTAAACTGGTATAAGCCTGCTGAAAATTATCTGCTTCTTTCTGTTCCATACTTCTGCAAAAGTAAAATTATTTACTACATAGATTTTCCCAGTGTACTCAAACAAGTACATCAATGTTTACCGGACTCTAACCAACGGACAAAATAAAAATACAGCAAAAATACGATACTTACATTCTTTATGCTTCTACCGATAGGAACAGTCTTCACAAACACGTACTATCACCGTTGCAAGAAATTTGTCGACCAAAGATTTCATGTGCGACAAGTTGTAACTCGACAAATTGCACCTGATAAAATGAAATTTAACCTCGGCCACCTATTAATTGTCAGAACAACCAGTATCTCAAAATTACTTGAAAATATAGTAACCTGTAATATCTATTAGGGTTTGCCTTAAATTCAAATGTGTCACTAGAGGTAAGTATTTGTCTAACATACTTCCGTACTCATTTGAGTACAATGGGTCAAATGGTTAATATAAGTATTATTTGAGTTTTATTTTCAAAATTTTCGAAATTTTTTTTTCAATAATTCTAAACATTTTATTTTTAAGCCATTAGAAATCACGATCATGTTTTTTTCGATAACGTCTTAAAAACGTCTTTAAAAACTTTTCCACTATAGCTGAATATTGTCCTAGAGAAAATATCTTCTAGAGAATTTGTGTTTGCCTTGTAAACTGTTTGCCTTGTAACTGCCCACTTACATTTTTTTTATCGTTATATTGTCTTTTATTTGTATACATTTTCTACAGCATTTCTAGTGTATTCCACAACTTATGATCTGGTATATGTGATAGAACGATTAAATATTTACAAATTTTGCGATTACTACATAAATTTATATGATAGTTATCGAAAATATGGATACCGAAATTCATTTGATCGGTAAACCCATGCAAAAATTTCAGAACGTAAGTTGCCAACAGTGAAAGGGGTTATGAGTGTTTTTGTTATCAGCTCAAAGTGTCAACATGTTTCATTTATTTTTATTTTTTATTTTAATTTATTTTATACATTTTCATGCTTTATTACAGGATTTCTCCCATTTACAATAAAGCAGTTCAAAAGAAAAAAAAACAATTAATGAGCGCTTAACTAACTTAACATATCATATTCTTTCTATAGCAATAAATAAATATAATATAAATTAACAAAACATTTTTGACAATATCAAAAGGAAAACTGAAAACTAAGCTCTCTAAAACCAACATAACAACATCTACACTAATAGAACACAATATAATGTTAAAGTGCTAAAATCGACATTTCATCCTTATCGGCTAACAGTTTTACATTTTTTTTTAAAATGTATTTAAGGTAAAGAAGGAGATGTCCAGGTTTTCTGAAAATATGTTGTACTGTCGAGTCATTGTGCTTATGGGCGATTCCGCAAATATATTTGTGCGAGCATAGGGAACATAAAAAAGGTATTTGCTACGATTTTGGAACATCGGAATATAAAAATTAATTTTTTGTAAAGAAATTGGGTTGTCAATAATGCCATGTAATAATTTGTATAAATAAAGAAGCTGCATTAACCTTCGCCGGTTATCCATACTATTTAGATTGAACAAAAATAACAATTCTTTGTACGGTACTAAAAACGTATAGTGTTCGTAACATCTGTAATATAAATATCTAAGAAAACGTTTCTGAACTTTCTCGATTGCTAACTTGTGAACTTCATATTGTGGATTCCAAACTATAGATGCGTATTCTAATTGAGGCCTAACTAACGAATAATAAAGTGTCTTTAATACTGAAATTGATTTGAATTTTTTTCCTTCCCTTAAAACAAAACCTAAATTTCGGAGGGCAGTATTAACCGCTTTAGTTATATGATTGGTGAAGGTTAGCTTAGAGTCGAACAATACACCCAAATCTCTCACTTCATCCAACTTTTTTATTGAAACGCCATCTAAATTGTAGTAATTCAACATAGGGTACAATTTTCTTGTATATGTTACTATTCCACATTTTGAAGCATTGAATAAAAGTTTATGAGTTTTCATCCAATTGTTAACCGAATTTAAATCAAGTTGAAGCTTGGCCTTATCCTGAGGGTTTCTAATTACTGAAAACAACTTTATATCGTCCGCATACAATAGAATTTCGGAATTTTCTACCACTGTTACCACTTCATTTATTACCAAATTAAAAATTGTTGGACCTAAGTTAGATCCTTGAGGAATTCCTGATGAACATTGCTTTCGGTCAGATAATAGAAGACCATACTTATTTAATGTACTTAATATTACGGCATGATCAAGTTTGTCAAAAGGCTTTACTAACATCGGTATATATTACATCTACTTGATGACCTTTATCCAAATGCTCTGATACATATTGCGTAATGTTAACAAGATTAGTCACTGTTGATCTACCAGGGACGAACCCATGTTTTTACAGAAACATAAGATAACAAATTTTTAAATACAAATTCTTGGATAATAATTTCGAAGACTTTAGCTGGTACGATAATTATTAATTGACTTAAGGTTGCCATCTTTAGGAATTGGCGTAACTTTAGCTACTTTCCACGCATCAGGAAACGTGTTTGTTTTAAGACATAAATTATAAATAAATGTAAGCGGTTGTGTCAAAAGATTAGCACATGCTTTGAATATATACTGAGGAATGCCATCTGGACCGGTAGTTTTCTTGTCTTTAAGTTTTTGAAGAGCTTTAACACTATACTTTCAGTAAGGTGCGTAAGACGTTAAGGGAACCATTATTATGTACTCTCGTGATTGCTTTTTCAACATCATCCTGTGTAGGGGATGGTGAATAATTCGATTCAAAGAATTCTGAAAACTTTTGAACTATATCTGTGCTCGTATGTAATTCAGTACCCTGGTAATGAAAAAGATTATTGTTAACATATTTTTTTATATGCGACCAAAACTTTCTAGGATCTTCCGTTATACTACTTTTCACTCTGCTAATATAGTTCTGGTAAACTGTGTTAATAAGCCTCTTAACTTCAGCTCTGAGTTTACTAAACGAGTGATATACTATTACATGCCGGGGATCGTCTTTATATTTAAGAATTTTAAACTTTTTAAATAGCCGGTATTTGTTTTTTATTTTAAAAAATATTTCATAAGTGTACCATACTGAAAACGATTGACTTCTGTTATACTTGTTTTTGGGACAGAATTCATCCAAACATGTATACATAACATCATAGAAATAATTTAAAGCTTCATTTGGTTGTACAATCTTGTACAATTCAGACCAGTCAGTTGCTCTTAATTTGATGTACATATCATAGAAATTAGCTTTCGTAAAATTATGTTGAAGATCACCAATCAACCTTATCTTGGAATACGATAGTCTAAGATGACAGTTTATCAAAAGTGATAGGTGGTAATTATCCTCTCTCACAATCGGGCAATCACTTCTATATACCGAACAACTATTAATATTTGTCAGTACCAAATCAAGAGTACGCTGCGATACATTTAATACATTATTTTTACTAATTAAATTGTGATAATTCAAAAAAGTTCTTGCCATATGTTGTTTCCCATACTTAGATCCTTAGTTATTCCTTCTATTAGAGCTCACATAAACGTGATGATTTCCCTTTAACTATAAAACTTAATTAAGCAAAATGGTTATACAGGTATTAAGAAGAATAACTCAAATGCAGTAAGAAAATTATTTATTTTATTATTTTTTCACAACCTACAGACTTTCATATTTAAGGTATTTATAGTTATAAATTATTATTGAAAACAAATACTTTCTACAATATGTTGAACACAATTTTGTATATAAAGAAATTGTGTCATTATGGTAAAAAACACATTCGTGAGATAGCAATGATATATTCTTATTGTTACTAAATACGTGCATGTTTCCGAAGTGGATAAATAACTGAAATTTTTCGTTGAAATGCGTTGAACGTCTTTAAAATATTCATGACAATTTTTTGATATTTACATTTTGTTATTATTTTTATTTATATTGTAGAAATCTGGTAGAAATTTGTAGTGTTGTAAATGTGTTGAAGATAATCATACTTAGTATACAATATATCGTTTATTATTGATAAAAACTATATGACTACTGAATTATTTTTTGTGTCTTTCTTTTTTTTGATCTCATTGAGTCCTTTAAAGTTCTATTTAAATTCTTAATTTTAAAATAAATCCTACTTTTGAAAAATAATTCTTTGACTTTTTGCTGCAATCTATGGATTCCGACAGCTTAATCAATTTTTCTAAATATTTTGAAGTTATGTTAATATAGTCTCCATTAAAATCCACAAAAATCTTTTCTAGAGCAGTCAATTGTTTCATAAATTCATTTGAAGGTTTTTGCAACCCCCCTTCTGTACAGTGATCAATCTAAGTGTATGAAGAGTCTTGGGACACCAACAACGATTCTTCTTTGAAGTGATTGCAAATGAATCCTCCAAGATATTGTAAACTGTCATATTTTAGGTCTGCAACAATTTTATCTTTTTCAAAATTAAGTGTTTGTAAAATAAAACAAATTTTAAAGAAAAACCTTAAAACAACAGGAGGTAATCTTCAGCAACATTTGCAATAATTTTTTTTTTGAGTTACAAAGCAATTTTTCAGGCAAACCTTCTACATCAGGAGGAAATTTTTTTTTTTATTTTTTTTTTTTTTTTTTTATTTATATATTTTTTTCACAAAACGGTTTACATACTAGTAATGTCATCATCTGATTTAATGACTCTGACTGCATTCCCTGGAGATTTTCTCTTACAAAAATATTCCCATTTTCGTCCAAACATAATCATAATTTTTAACCTTTGCTTTTCTCATGCCGCTAACAGTAAACGCCGATCATCTGAATTTAAGGATTCGTTTATAAATATAGAGTAGTTTTCTGAAGCAAAACCCAAGTCCAGAGCCGTTAGAGTCCGTTTCACTTTTCGTTTTTGGAGAAAATCATCTTTACAGAACCGACTAACCCCCCCCCCCCCCAAACTTTACCATAATTGGTCTAGTTCTTGATGAGGTAGCTGCTTTCGTACGGATACCTATTTTGTGAGCATTATCAATAATTGACATTGAGAAGTTTGGATAGTTAATAGCAGTCGCCACTCGCCGTAGAATATGTTCAATCTTCTATCAAACAAAGTGCTAAAAATGCACCTAATGAAGTTATTGAACTATGGAAAAACAACCACATTCTGACTAGTAAATCAACTAATGTAATAAAAAAAAGACTTCGCTATCATAACCGATGGTTGAAATTGCAAAACTCTTTTGTGCGAAAAAAATCATCAGCACAAAACAAAAATGAAATTAAAGCATTATTTGATATTGTAGATCATAAATCGTTAAAACTCGTTGATGATGATATTCAAGAGCTATATTCAAATAAAAAAAGTGATACTCGGAAAAAAAATCTTTCTAATAACCCAAATAAATCAAACAGAAGAGTAAATATGATGGAAGTAGATGAAAGGAAGATTTACAACATTTAATTATTATAAATTTTAGTAATAATTAAAAATAAATTAAATTTATTATAAATTATAATTAATAAAGTATATTATTGTTTTTCAAATTAATTATATCATAAATGTCAAAATATCAATATGTTACAGATAATAAATAAAAAACTCTTTGTGTTCTTTATCTGATATCAAAATAAATGCATACCATATTTTTGCTTCCATCAATTAAATAATAACGCTTATTCTAGATTTGAATCAACCCTCAACCAGACATGAGATTGTTCCAACTGAAAAAATAAAAAACTGCGATGCGGAAGATTTTCTTATTAAAATTAAGAGATCATATTTGGTGATAATTTTTTTTAAGATGTCTAGTAACCCATTTTTCCGTGTCACTTGTAAAAAAAATAATTGATTTTTTTGACCCACCCTAATATACATCGATATTTTACCCCTGAAGTACATTTTCTTTGTAATAGTTCCTATTTTGTTACAGTTTGTTTCAAAATTATGTTTATTGCAAACGTTTTCACCACGTGTGTATGTGTGTAGGCATTAGTGAGTACTTAATATTTTCTTAAGGTTGAAAGACGAAATCAAAGAGTCGATGCAAAATTTAAACGGTTTATGTAAAATGACAACTGATGGACATTTTAAGTTTGTTATTCGCTACGTGTTAATCGTGAACACGAATGGTGACGATGCTGCTATATCTCACTTATAATCATAATTTGTTTTTATGTTTGTTAAATTTGTTTTGTATTTTTAAATTAAGTTACTAATTTTGCGATCTACTAATAATGTGATAAAATCTGCTTAACGGGACAAAGAGTCTAAATCAATACGTATTTCTATATGTACACTCTAACAATTGTATTTGTTTCTACTTTAAATTAAATTAGCATATACGTTGTTGAGATTTATCTGTATTGATTACCTGTGATTGTATATTATATTGGTGTTTTTGTAATCCTCAAGTGAATTGATATGTTTCAGGCGTAATTTACATTTTGTCATTTGATTTTAATACTATTTTTGTTGGGGCTTTATTTATTGAGATTTCTCTATGTTCATTTTCTCAGAAACGTGGAGATCACCAGATCTTGAATAAGCTAATGTCAATTACAAATAATGAACGTCTTACATTTATAGATTTGAAGCAATTCTAGATTTTAGTTAGTTGTGTTTATTTGAGGTTTTGAGAAGATTATTTGATATTGCGGTTAAGTGCGCTCGGCAGCTTTGATTATTATAATCCCTAAAACAGTACAGAAAGAAGTATACTTTTAGTTCCGCCTTCAATACGGAAACGAAGCTTTTGTATTTTTTCCATTTTATTTATTTTACACAAAATTTTATTTGGAATGCGTATTTCTAAAAATTGAATTTTTTACCTTTGAATTCTCTTCAGTATTCAGATCATATTGTTAATGCATTACATATAAATTTTAAATAACAGTCTAATTTTACTATGTGAAACACTTTTATTCACAATAATAAAAATTAGAGAAAGGAATTATTAAAAAATAAAAATTTAGACTTTCTCCCCACCTTAATTACCTCAAATTTTGCAAATTCATACAATTTAATTTAAACATGGTTAGAAGTAAGTTTTAGTTATATACTACAAAATTTTAAACGTTCCTTCTGTACAACTTTCAATTGTTGTTGATGTGGGTTTCGTTATTTTCAATATGTTAAGCAATGTGTATAGCCGTCTTGTAATATTTCAAGTACATTAAATTTACGAAATTGTTCTGTATTTCACTGTCAAAGTTATTCACAATTGATAAAATGAACCTTTGTTATTTTGTTGATGGAGGGTTACTTTTTGTAAAAATAAATGTATTATTCATTGAAATATCGTTTTTATCGATTAAAATTTTCACCAGACAAACAAAAGTATTGTGTATTAAATTTTTTTTTAACATCAGTTATGTTTTTTCACTATTACTGTTGAGTTAATCATTTTTAAACTGTTATGAAAATAGGTTGGTGATGATATTGTTGTATAAAGGTAACCAAGAGGAACATTAAAATAATTACAAAAATTATAAAAAAATTACCAAGTTAACAAAGTCACCTTAGTTTAAGAACATATTACTAATGCAACTTTGTCGACAGATGTGTACCCAGCAACAATACTCGATTCTTAAATTATTACTATCCTAGGTCGAATTGCCTCCTGTAAATTTGCAAAACATTTCACAATTGCAAACAAACTCCGAGAATCGCGGGACAGGTATTCCGCCCTTTTGAGACTCATCAGGAGTGAAAGAACTCGAGTCTAAGTTCTCTATGGTACAATATGCGCGACTTATTACTCAAAAATTGGTAGAACATATACGACTTATCATATTCAATTATATTAACTTAGTATGTATACAAAAAGAGATACGAAACAAAAAATGTAGAAAATACGGTGTCCACCGCTTTAGCATTAAACGTAACAATTTTGTAGTTAATGAACCAAAACCTCATTCTATCTTACTTTCCTATTGAATCGCAAGCAAAATATAAAAAAAAAATTTGTGCGATATTATACTGTGAGTTGTAAAAATCCACAGACATCTTACTTTTTTAACTAGATAATCAGGGAGCATAGGCTGCGCAGTAAAAAAGTGCGACAAATTGAATGAACCGATAAGAACTAAAATCGCGTACTCGGGGTTTTTTTTGACTTGCGCACATTATACCCACGCTACGTATTTGTTCCTGAAACTCAAACATATTCAAACTTGGATAACCTCCGTTTTGTATTAAAATTCTTTTTCTTAGTTTTTGACTTGTGATTGTAAATTTATCAACATGCGAACTTGTGTGGTGCCTTTTTGTTCGAATAATAGCAACAGGTTGAATGAAAATCTACAATTTTTTCAAGTAAGTACATGCATAGTCAAATTATAAGAATTACTTTTTTATACCTATATATTTCAGAATAACAAATGCCCGACACCAGTCTTGGATGAGAGCTTTACAAAGAAACCCTCAAGATATATTTTATAAGGACGCTTGTGTTTGTTCTGAGCATTTTTCACAGGACGATTTTGTGATCGGGAATCACAGAAGAACATTAAAAAGTAGGAGCTGTTCCCCAATATAATTTGCGACCTTCTGCGAAGAGACACTTTTTTTTTGTATACTGACAAGTAATTAAATTAGACTAATACGTTTTGTATGCAATTTTAGTGACATTTGTTTTTTTCTAGGAATTCAGTTAAATTAGCTAAAATATCGGACAGCATTCCAAATACAGGTGCATTACCTGTAGCAGAATATTTCATTGAGCAGCCGCCTGCTATTAATATCAAGTATGTTTATATTTTTAAATAGGTGGTAGGGAAAAGTGCGTAAATAGGTTAAAAATATATTTAAATACAAGTGCAACAAGTATCTCGTGTCAGTCAAATTATTTAAAATAAATTATCGTCAGTAATTTTGTACAAGCAAAAATTAGTACGAACGCAAATACAAGCAGGTGTATAAATTGCACGCTAATGCAGCTCAATTCGCAATGACCCTTTCCACTGAATTATTAAGTTTGTCACTTCGCATTTACTCCGCTCTGACACGAGATATGTGTTTCACTGTACGTATGAATAGATAAAAATCAATGCAAGATACATTTGTTATTTGTACCATTTAATAAAATTATGTGAAATTTTAGTCTCCCATCTACATCGGGAGTGCAAGAGACTGGGCAGAAAGTTACTACCTCACATGATGCTAGGTAAATAATAACTATATATCAACAGTTACAAAAATTGTAATCGAATGGTGTTAGGGCCGCTGACAGTGATTCAGATGTTGTACAAGAGTTGGTAGAAGAGGATTCAGTTTCGACAACAGATAGCGAAGGATTAAAAGGTTCTCCCAAGAAAAGAAGAAAGTTAATGCGCTTAGACCATAAGTACAGGTAAAATAATGTTTTGATTGTTGGAGAAACTATAGAAAATGTTGAACATTTTAGCCTATCACCCAGAAAATTATCGAAATCACTTAAACATTCCAAAGAATCCTTTTTAAAAATTCGTGGTCAATTGAAAATGCACGAGCTCATGTCTCAAGGCTTCAACGGAAAGTGAAGAGTTTAGGAGACATTGTAAAAGTGTTAACAAGGCAACGTCTTATTTCTGAGAATGCCCGTTCAGTGTTAGAGAAAACTTATGCTGGTGTTTCACTGGAAATAATGAAGAGAATGCTTCATAATCTTGAGAAGAAACACTCAACGACACTGCAGTACCCAGAAGAAATTAGGAAATTTGCAATTACTCCAATTTTACTCCAGCAGGGCATACGACTATGTAAGAAATGTATTTAATTTAGCCCTTCCTTCTCCAAGCACCATTCGCAGTTGGATGACAAATATTAATTGTAATCCAGGATTTACAGAACATGCATTTAACGCATTGAAAATGCAAGTTAGTCAAAATGAAACAAATGGTATTCCTACAATTTGTTCTTTAATGTTGACGAAATGGCAATAAAAGAGCAAATTGAATTAAAAAATAATAAAATATGGGGCTATGTAGATTGCGGATCTGAAATAAACGATGATGAGTTAGCAACTGCAAAAGAGGCTTTAGTTTTAATGGTAGTAGCTGTAAATGGACATTGGAAAATACCAATAGCCTATTTTCTGATCAGATCCTTAACAGCTCAAGAAAAAGCGAATATTGTCAAACAGGCTCTTATTAAGCTTCAAGAAATAAACGTCATCATAACTTCAATAACATGTGATGGTCCAAGTGCTCATTTTGGAATGGCTCGTAAATTAGGAGCACAGATTGACGATTTTAATAATTTGGAGACATTTTCCCACATCCAATTGATGGTTCTCCCATATTTATCATTTTTGACGTATGTCATATGTTAAAGCTTTTAAGAAATGTTTGGGCCATTACGAAAAAATTTTATAATGAAGAAGGATATGAAATAAGTTATAAATATGTTGAGGAGCTTTTGAACTTCAAAACCAAGAAGGGCTTCGATTTGCCAATAAACTGAAGAACGTTCATATGCAGTGGATGAAGCAAAAGATGAAAGTAATTATTTTACTTGACAAAAGTAAATTAACAATGTTTCCATATTTATTATTGTTTTAGGTCAGTATTGCTGCTCAAGTATTAAGTAACAGTATAGCCGACGCCATCGAGTTTTTAATGGATGACATAAAACATCCTTTTTTTAAATATGCTGGCCCTACAATCAAATTTATTAGACTAATTGATAGAGTCTTCGATCTCTTAAACTCCAGAAACCCATTTGGAAAGGCATGTAAGGGTCCTATTAGCAACAAAAATTTTAATTATTGGAATCCAATATTTGAACAAGCCTGCAGTTTTTTAAAACATGTAGAAATGAAAATGGATTGTATCTAATACAAACACAAAAGAAGACTCCATTTCTAGGATTTATGGTATCTATTAGATCAATTATAGGAATTTATGAACATTATGTACAAAGTGACAATAAGTTGCTAAATTATGTTTTGACCTATAAAATGAGTCAAGATCACCTAGAATTGTTATTTTGTAGTGTTAGGTATGTATTATAATTTAATTTGTTTTGAGTTCTGTAATTTCATTTGAAGGTCTAAAAATGGGTGGAATAACAATCCAACAGCGTTTCAATTTTACTATACATACAGAAGACTCTTGTCGTACCACGAAGTTAGGACTAATAATGGGAATTGCTTAAGTCAAGATAATACAAATTTTTTGAACATTCGTGTAAAAGGACGAAGAAAAATGGCATGGAATTCACTATCACAAACGAAGATATTACAACATTAAAAAAATTTGGACTCGCAATTCAAGACCACCTACAAGACCATGACTATGAAATTCCAGTAATTCCTACCCTGTCACTGTTGTCTTTAAACGTTGTTACATACATTGCAGGTAAATTAGTTTAATAGGAAAATATTTAAATTTAGTAATTTATCTATTGTCAGGTTATGTTGTGAAGATGGTAAAGAGGCATCTAAAATGTGAGACGTGTTTGTCACATTTAGAACAACCAGCAGCAACAATGGACGACTCTTTTCTTTTAATTCGGCGAAAAGACAGAGGTGGACTTTTGAAGCCATCACAAGATCTAGTAGCAGTATGCCAAGTCACAGAACAAAAAATCAGACAAGTTCTCATAATAAATGATAACAAAATACCAAAGGAAAATAGATTTTTTTATGTTTTTGTTGCTGTGATTGCAAATGACTTGCTCAAAGAAAATCGATTATTTAAAGGTCTCGCGGATCACGTTTTCGATATTAATTTTTTTGCAGAGAGTCATTCAATGATTTTGATCAAACTTATTATAAAGTGCTATTGTATCATTAGATTTCACAGCATAGCAAAAAGTCAAACGGAAAAGTTAAGGGGAGAGCTAATCCGAAAAACTTTAAGTAAAGTCATTCTGTTTCAACATCAGTAATAATATCTTCTATATTTCACCAGAAAATGACCAAAAAAAATCTGTTTATAGGACTATCACAGCTTCTGACACTGTCGGCTAATCTAATAAATGTATATACCACATTTTTATTTCATTTCTCTAGAACTCCTAATTCCTGAATAAAATAATGCACTCTGTAATACATATCGACATTTTAATCCTGAAAATGTTTTTAATTATGATTATTAAATAAAATATCATCAAAATTGTTAAGTAAAATATTTTTTCAGTCGACTATGTATTTACAGATCTTATTAATGTATAAAACAACAGAAAAAATCGTTCATTAATGAACCCCATTAATGAATGATTTTGTTTTTTCTATTAATGCACGATTTTAATAAATATACAAGTCAAGTTGGTGTTTATCTGTCAGAAAATTTGAATTTGAAGTTTCAATGATTGTTAGATGTGACGTAATTAACTATTTTTTAAATTAAGTGTTTTCTTCATTTCATTAGAATGTAGTCGACTGAAAAATTTTGTAACTAACGCGTATATTAAAATGCGATTAATAATCTCAATAATTAATCGCTATCATTAAAATAGACTTGTTCGTTAAATAACTATTAATTAATATAAAACTTTAAATTTCCAATACAAAAATAATGTATCAATATTCTTTTCTATAAATTAAGTAAAAGTTAATTTCAAATTGAAATTTGCACGCGCAAAGTTAATTTGTGCGCCAAGTCAAAATACCCCTTGCGCAGTTTCAATTTGGCTTAAACCTGATATTAAGAACTAGCAATCTAGTTAAAAAGTAAGATGTCTGTGAAAAAATCTCACTCTAAACATCTTATCTATATTGCAGTTGTATTTATGAGCCACATTTTTGATCGATCTAGGACGGTTTGGCGCAGTTTGGTGCCGGCCAGTTTGATGCGGCCATTTCAGTGTCAAAAAGTTTTGGTTTCGGATCAGTTCGGTGCCGACCCAGTTTGGTGCAAGAATTAAAAATTGAGAAAAACTACGGTTGTGATCTATTATTTAAAAAACCTGCACGTACACACTAATATTGCGCTATGATTTTATTAATATTTACACTTATCTAGTTGATGTAATTAACTATTATATTAAAAACATAGTAATTTTACTTAAATTAAAACTAAATTGATCAAATGTTATTTTGTATAATTATAATTAACGTTGAGCGTGAACCCCAAACATCAAGTTAAATATGCAATGTCAATGACATGTTAAGACTTGAAATTTTTATCAAAGAAAGATTAGACACAAAAAAATGTATAAAACAAATTAAATACAATAGCGCAGGTAAGAGAAAGTGTTATCTGTGTCCAAGATAAGAATAAACATCATCATGGGGATTTTGAAAACCGTAGAAGATACAAGGTTGCTCAAATTGCAAAAACGTTGAACAATTTAGAATATATTTACATGGTGTTTGAAAAACCTTAATAATATTATTCGTTTTCGAGATTTTACAAAAAATCAATTTTTTGGGTTTTTATTTTTCGTATTTTTTGCGCTTATTTAAAAAATATTAAAAATCTAAAAACACTTTTTCGTTGACACTTTTAGAGCTTTAGAAAATGGCGCTTTCAAATTTTTAATCCAACATTTCACCTTAGAGAAACAACAACTTTATTTTTTATATGGCCGCATACAAAAAACACCTTGTATTTTGTAGCGTTTTTTATTAAAAATTCAACAACGTATCACACATAACTGTTTAGAACCTAATTCTGTAAGGAATACTTTATATCGCCCAATTGCAATTTAAGCGACCTTATATCTATTACCGTTTTCAAAATCCCAATGCTTTTCATTCTTATCTTGGACAAAGTCTATGTTCTAAAAATACTCAGTTCTCTAAAATTTTATTCTAAATTTAAAAAGTTGCAACTTGTGTACAATATTTACTAAAATTGCAAATTAGTTGTAAAATTACCTAATTATTGTGTTTATAGAAAAACTTTGCAAACTGTAATTTATCCGAGAATCCGACTTACTGTCGCATATACCTACACGACATATCAAAAACAATTTGTTTAATTTACTTATGCATGCTCTTATAGGGTTCTTCTTGGTGGAGGTGGAATGTAAAAAACAACTCAGTAGATTGAAATAGCCGACATTTGGCCCAGCATTGTGTAGACTTTATCATCTATTGATGAACTTTAATATTTTATTGACAATTAACTCAATTTTAAGATAGCCTTGATAACGTCTTGTTGCCTTTCTTTCCTCTAACTCCATCTAGTGATAACAATTTTTGGAAAAAAACTCGCCGTTATGCGATTTATTCAATTTGTTATTTAATTTTTTTTTAAGTGTCGGCGATTTATTAAATTTTGGGCATGATCCGGTTAACAAAAAAAGGTACTTTATTTGAAATAATAAAATATCCGCACAATTATTTCTTTGACAATTAAAAGAAAATGGTTTCTAATCTAATTACACCTACACAACTTTTGTTTAAACAATGTGATCTGATGCCTTTTTTTATAACACTAATTATTCAAAACAAAAAAAAAATGTGAGACAAAGATTATCATAAATTGGACCAACTGTTTAGGCAATTATATTATTTGTATTTTTATTTAAATATTTATATTACTTAAATTCTGATCTCTCCGTAAGTACGAGGGTTATTTTTTTTTCAAGGTGCGATTAGTCGCAAAATGAAAATCAAAACAAGAATTAAGAATTTTATCAAAGACTATCCGTTTATTATAGACAGCTCAATAGAATGGAAAGCTGTAGTTTAAGTAATATTGTTGTTGAGGTGTCCGGTAGGTGGTTCTCCATTTAAAATTTTACATATTTTGACGGGAATATACCTATACTACAGTCGTCCAACAAAATTAACAATGCTAAAGAGTTGTATGCTATTTATTTAAACCACTAATTTAAAAGGTTTTGTCCCCAAATTTGTCGTCTTTGTTACGGTAAGTAGGGTCTTACCATTTAATCCCTTTTGAAATACAAAGAAAGTATATTTTGTTTATTGATGCTTTATTATTGCAAGTTTTACATGTTTTGTTAAACGGTTTTTATTGTAATTTGCTTGCATTCTTGCTTGACGTGATTCCCACAAAGTTTTTTATGTAAAAATAAAATAATAACAAATCGGGTGATAAAATTTCGATGTTCCTTACAAGCGGCATTGAAATTCCACGAAGGAATGGTAATATTTGTAGTGTCATTGAGAAGAACTTCCAAGTTTTTCGCAACTTCGCGTTTTTCCCAATATTTTTGATAGTTTTGGTTTAACAAGTTAAAGTAGGTTGAACATACCTATAATAAAACAATACAATATATAATAAAAATATAAGTTTGTAAGTCAACCTTGGCTGCCAATTCGGACACTACACACAATTTATTATTTTCTAATCCAGAATACTTTTTTTCTTTGATGTAGTCGTTATGTAATTTG
The DNA here is from genome assembly GCA_030710515.1 of Abscondita cerata. Taxonomy (NCBI): domain Eukaryota; kingdom Metazoa; phylum Arthropoda; class Insecta; order Coleoptera; family Lampyridae; genus Abscondita; species Abscondita cerata. Next base: position 89,817 of record JALBCR010000792.1, on the reverse strand, counting down.
CTCTCGTCTTCCGAACACACCAGATTTTTTTTGCATTCACAACATCGAAATTTCTCGATGCATTTTTTAATTATGTAGCCTGCTGTGTATTTTAAAGCATTATTCTCCAAATTGAGAGCTCGCATTTGTTTATAATTTATTTGTATATCTACACAAGAGTTACTTTTTATAGTTGTTAAAGTGGTACTTGCGGCAGTTAATAAAGTGTCACATGCACCATTATTTTGGCAATTCCCATTTTCAACAGATATTTTTAAATTGTGACTTATAATTGCCCTCAAATTTAATCGTACCATACGAGCAGATGGATTTCTTTCGTAACCGCATCTCCTCCGTAAAACGCAAACAAATTTTCAAGGCTGTCTTGATTAAGTCGGCGAGTAGGCAGGTACAAAATATTATACTGTTTTAAATCGTCATACAATGATAATACGCCTATTATCGTATTTTTCAATCCTTTAAAACACGGAGGACATTTGTTTGCCTCGGTTTTCCAATTTGAAATCCACTGTAAACTGTTTTCTAAACATTGAATAATGCGGATATTTTTGAGCTCAATGCACTTAAAACGGTTGTTTTTAGAATTTTTCAATCGGCTATTTAACGCATCAAACAAATTATTTATTTTTTCAACAAAAAATGCTGTATTGAGAGCCGGTGTATGTAACTGTTTATTTTTTACCGACGTTTTTATTGCAGCTGACATACTGTTGCTGAAAACTTGTACAGCATATTTGACTCGCATTTTTTGCCATGGATTTGGTTTTATGTGAGCGAAAGTTAACCTGGGCAATGCTTTTGCTGTTTTACTGTTGGAGTCAATGAAATATGTTTCCTTTATATCATACCAAGAAACTATTTTGTCATCTATTAAAAAGTTGTGTTGGAGTAATTGGTTTCTTATAGATTTGATTAGATGGGGCACGTCATAAAAAGCATAATACTTTTTATTTTGACTAAAAAAATATGGTGCATCATCCTTAACACCTAATTCTTTAATTGCTGACCGGTTATTAGTTCCCTATAAAAATTAGAATATTTACTTAATATCAATTAGTAATGTAATAAAATTACCTGATCACATACAATTGCTTTGACATTTAATCCACTATCTCTCAGTTTTTTTAAACATTCTTTTATTAAAATCGCTAAGTTTTTAAATTTAACCGAATTCGCTGAAATGAAGTACGCAACAGGAGTTTTCCAATTTCCAAATATACCTTTAACGTAAAACACTAAGGCATGATCTCCCATAACGGCTGATCGACCTAAACTTCCCAAATCTTCAAATCCTAAATAAAAATAATTACAGTACCTAATTAATTTTTCGATGATGAAAATGATAAATTAGTCTATTTTTGGAGAATATAGAAAACTGACCTTCAATAATATCTTTAGATTTGTTGTAGTCCAAATGTTTCTTGATTGACATCTCGTCAAAAGACAAAATACAAATTTTTTCTCTTCAGCCAAAGTAGCCACTGAAGAGCGTATTTTCGAAAAATATCATCGGAAAACCCGGCGCAAAAGTCAACAGAATTCATCCATCTTTTGAGTGTGCTCACTCCTGGTAATTTTATCTTATGTTTTTAAGACATTTATATGCTGCTGGCGATGTGTAATATACGGAAACTGCTAAATTTCGTACTGATTGGGACCACTTTGTTACTTTTTTTGTGTTTAATTGAACTTTAATAAAATCTGTGTCATTACAAGAGTTGTAAACTTCTAATTTTCTTTTTAAGGAACGTATTTCTCTGCTCATTTTACGAACCTGTTTGTTTTTTTGTTTATAAATCTGTATAAGTTTTTTCTTTCTGGGTGAAGCATCACTCTCATCAAGTAAACTCTTGTGTTTTCTTTCACAGTTTTAACATTTGTTTCTTTTAACGGGGAAAAATATAAATCATGAGTGATATATGTGTCAATATCCGTAGTGTTTTCGTCAAAAATGCAGACACCATCATCCATTTTGTTTGTATTTTTACAAATACTATTTCGAGAATACGTTTTAGATGGTACAATAAAAGGTAAAATTTCGTCGTCTTTCCAGTGGCTTATGTTAGTATTTTTATCAATTTTATTCTCACACTTATTAATACTTGATCCTTCAGAGAAACTATTTACATTTTTCGAAGTTGATTTGTACGGAACTGGTACAGCATTATGTACCAATCTATGTTTGGAAGCATTTATGAAACTAGTAACAGTAAAATGCTCTTCGCATATGTACTTAGATTTCAGTTCTTCTCCTTCCAAAAGCAATAAGTTGAAATTTCCTGAAGTTTAAGTAGAAATTGATTGTAACAAGATTAGGATCAAATATAGAAATTCGTCACAGAAGTACACATCTAAACAGTATGTTTTTCGTTTCATAATGAATGTAATTGAATATGTATAAGTTGAACAAAAAATTTTTACTCAAAATTTTAAAAGTATTTTCTCCCAAAATACAAAATGTATGGGAAAATGAATTTTTTTAATAGTTATTTTTCTGAAACTTTTCGAATGTTTTAATAGTTATTATTGTTATTATCCTATTCAGGGCGGAGGAAAATCTAACAAATCAAAGGTCATAAAATTCATTTCAGCCGTTCTTCAGTTACGAATGGTGCGATTAAACAAATAGATTATGATACAAAATGTTTTGTAATGTACGTATTTTTTATATCAATTTTTTAGGTTCCAAAACATGTCGGTTGCGATGTGGAGTTCTGACGAGTTCTTATTTATTCATTCAAACTACATTTGTTGTTAAGATTAATTTAAAAACGTAAACATAAAGGAAAGTAGGTACCTGGGAATACAATGCAAACATTTCCACAACAAATTCAAAATCGAGCGCGGTTTAATAATTCAATTTTTGGTACACAAATAATTTTATAATAAATGATTCCGAAATCTAATACATATCAGCTTTGATATCAGTCAAAACTTAAAAAATTTGTGGGACAAACACACGCGCATTGTGAACTCGTTCATCCATGTCTTAAAAGGATTAAGTCAATTCTAGGACTTGGGAAAGTAATTGTACGTCCATGTGCTGACGAATATTTACGGAGTTGTAAATGAAAGCAAATGGCAATGCCAATTGACATGTTTTAGTCTTTTATCACATGAATTTTGACATTTTCTTAATGTTAACAATGATTTTTATTAATAAACGCTTATCGGTAAATTCATTACTTACCTGAATACAATTTCCACTTTTCACATCTATCATAGTCTTTATACGGAAAAGTAAACATTTTCAAATTTTTTTGGTGGTATTTACTATTTCCACAATTTGCGTATACACATTTATTACCAGCGGAAGACATTATAAAAATATAACTTTGCTTATTATACTCGTGCACCTATTGTCTGAGGTAAAACAACAATGAAAGTTGTAAAATAAAATATACCTGCTTACGTCCTGTCGGTTAAGAACAGACGTACTGATCAAAACTCAGAAAAAGCGGCACAAATTAAGACGTATGTTTAAACTTGAAACGTACACACATTGAAATTTACGCTCGTGGAGAACCCTATCGGTCACGTCAAAAGTTTACTTATGCTTGTACTTATTATTGAGCCGTCTATATAAGAAGGATAGTCTTTGTTTTTTTTTTTTTATTGGGATAATTTTTTTATTTTTTTGTGGATGTAATATGTGTTTGTTTTTTATTTTAAATTTTTGTTGTATCCTTTTTTATTTTTTTTCTTAATTTTTGGTATCGGTTTTTGTTTTTTTTTTTTTCTTTTTTTTTTTTGTGGTGATGGAAGTTTTTTGGTCTATGTCAAACACTTGTGTCTTCCTGGCAAGTATTACAAAAGAGATAAGAATTTGAGGGTGTCAAGTCACGACTGGCATGGTGGGTGATCAAATACTTTTCTTTTATTCAAAACACGCATTGTCATGAAGAAGTACAATGCCTGACGACAACATTTATCTGCTCTTTTCTGAATTGCCATTCGAAGACGTTGAAGAGTCCCGCAATAGAACGCCTTTTCTCGGTCCGAAAATACAACTGCCGAGAGAGCTATTTTTTTAAGCATGTTTATGTGCTTCCTACGTACTTAGAAATGACAACTGCGAATCGACGAGTTTTATGAGTCAACTAGAGACACTGCGCAAGTACGTCTGAGCAAAAACAAAAGGATTTTCTTTCCGATGCTTTACTTTAGCTACCAATCGGACTTTAAAAAATAACCCTTGTATACCGAATTCTTTCCTTTTTTAGTAACACATTTGCTCTCTATGTGTACTTTTTAAATAAAAAAACAAAATAAAGTCATTGGTGTGATCTAGCGAACAGTTATACGTTGCTTAAAATCTACACACAGTTGTGGTTAGCATTATTTATCTTTTATCCAAAAGTAATTCTGCAGTTGACGGAGTAACTGACAAAACTTTTCAAGAGAGTCATTCAAAATTTGGGGAAAAAACAATGTCTAAAATTTTTTTTAACATTGGATCGATTCCAGTGCACCCACCGATAAGCATCTCTTATCTATTAGCTCTACCAACCAGCATACCGTATACGACACAATCAGTACAGTTTATTAAAACTTCCAATATTTCCATGTAATGTCGACTAAAGACTTCCATGCATTCTGTGGTTAAAGAGTAAAACTTTTAAAACCAAAAAAGTTCTTTTTTCTAATTTGGATCGCTTTTAGAGCCATAAAAGCACTGTAAATGAATTCTTTTATAAAAAAAATAGTTCTTTATAGATAGTAAACAATTTTTTATTCCAAACGGTGGTAACACTGATAAAATTAAACTAGCATTTAAAGTAAAGTTTTTTATTATTTTTATTTTAAATTTAATCTGAAAAGCCCAAAAATAGAAAAAATAATATAAAGAATTCGTTTATCTAGAGAATCCTAAAAATGACAATAACTCGTTTTGCACATACGGTGTTCTTTCGTCGGACGGCAAAAATTTCTTTATAAATTGTTAATTGCAAACAAATAACTAATGAAAATAAGGTTAGTAAATTTACACTTTATTAATGAACCCTAATAGTACAGGCATCCGCCAAAATAATACAGTACCGTAAAATCACCAAAATAAAATATGTACGAAATAATGCTCTACCAAAAAAACTTTTTCTTCCGTTGTTAGAACCATTTTAAATCAAATTTAACTGCAGCGTACTATTAATATATCAACTAATGACAATTAAGTCAAATGACAAATCCTATTACATAAACAACTCCACAGCACTTTCTGTTTCGGTACTGTTTATTTTGGCGGATACCGTACTAGAAATACATCATCTCCCCGGAGTGCATAACGCTCAAATGATTCTATATTTGCATATGAACATCCCGAAGTTGCCAATAGGTGGCGATATGTGTTTCTTATTATTATTGTATTTTAGTGTCCTGCTATTTTCACACATAACACTTAATTTTAAATTAAAGGTTAATTCAAACAAACTGAATAGTATATTAAAAGTTTAAAAAAATCTATTTTTAAATTATTCCGTTGTTCCGTCGTATGGTAACATTATTTTGCGATATTCAATCAATGGCGAAACCGGAAAGCCAACGCATAGCTCCATCTATCGGTGACTGAAGGAAACACTAACACGTATATAGAATCTACTGCTTGTATCTATGGACGTTATACATTCCGGTGAGATGATGTATTTCTGATAATACTTAATATTTCTTGCTTTAATGATCCAATAAATATTCAAAATATCTACCTTACCTTTCCAGACAAAAAGAATTTTAACCAAATTGTGGATTAATTTGATTACCTGCAGTGCGTATACGATGTTTTAATTCGTCTAAGTCTTTAAATGGAACATTATTATAAACTTTGCCTTTAGTTTACATCATTCAAAAAATTATTAGAGCCAAGTCTGCTGCTGAAGAAGGTGGCTACAAAATAGGACCAAATCTTCCAATTCAGCGTCTTTCAAAAGCATCGTTTCAAAAGTTTCTTGTTGTATTCGTCGAAAGCCATCCATTTGCCACCAGGGTTCAATAATATTAAGCGTTTCAATTGCTGGAATTATGTACTCTCACAATAAATCTAGAAATTTTACCGCTGATAAATTTCCATCGATAAAAAGAGAGGCAATAAGAGAATTATTTACGCATCCTAGCCAAACATTAACCCCTTGAGGGTACTGTGCCAGAGCTAAGTTTTGGATGTGGATTGCTACAGGACCACTATCTGGATTAATTAGAGCGACATTTGTAATTTTTTGTATGGAAAGATAAAGTTAGTACAAACCGAAAATTCTAAGTGTTTACCTTCCCATTGATGGTAAAAGGTAGCTTCATCAGTAAATATTATTTTACTTATCATTTGTTCATTTCCACTCGACGAATTGAACATTTCACAAAAATCTGCACCCTTTGTTTTATCTTCCTCGGTAAGTTGATGATTTGAAATTTTTATAAGGCTTATACTTAAATTCTTTTAGAATTCTGCATACTGAGCTATAGGAAATTTCAAAATGTTTAGCCACATCTAAGTCTGATCATGTAAGTCGTTCCTCAACATAACAAAATATTTATTTTCATTTCTCCGGCTAGAATTTGAATTCGTTTTACTTTTTTGCTATTACTAGCTATAACACAACCATCTCTTTTAAATATTGAGAATGGGGTGAAAACATAACTCGCACTGAAAACATGACTCGAATGTCTGTCAAGTTACGACTTTGTTGATACTAAGCATGATATTAAATTGATATTAAATAATAAAAGCTCAGTAAAAAAACTAGTTGATATAAAATGATTGTATGTAATACTAACTCTTGAATAATTGATTTTTTTTTTAATTTTGTTTTTTTTATTAGTATACCTAGGATATGAGAATTGCTTTGACATTTTTTCTTGGGTAATTACACATAGAATATGTAATTGAAAAAGGAGAACCCGGTACAATTAAAGATTCCTATTGAACTGGCTCGACATCAAACTGGACAGGTACCGAAACGGCCACACCGAAGTGGCCGCCACTGATTAACTGTCCCATCCACGTCCTTAAAGTTAGCAGACCAATTGAGGCAGATCAATAATTTTGTACATTAGAAATTAAGTGCCCATTAATTGCTAATTAAGTACCTCAATTACGATTTAATTGCTACAGTAGTATTCAATGATCTGCTACTTTAAAAAAAAGTTAGCAGACCAAGTATCTAAAAATAGTTTTAGAGTTTGATTAAAATGCCTAAATTGGTCAAAAAATTAAGTGCTATTTAAGTGTTTCATGTTCACTGTCTTAGAAGCACTCAAAAAATTTTGTTTTCTAAATAACTCACTGAAAACTTTGAAACGAATAGTTAGCAAAGTTTCTAAACATTTGCACACAGCGCAATTAGTAAACGATACCACACGATAAGTTGATTGGGACCTTGGAAAAACATTTCCAACCTGAAAAAATCTACTTTTTCAAAGCGTTACGATTTTTATAATACTGAAAAAAAGAAAACGAAAGTATTGCAGAATGGAGAGCTAGAATACGTAATTCAGCTGCTTTTTGCAACTGGTAAAGAATTATAGATTTTATTACGAGATATGTTTATTATTGGCATGAAGAAAGGTTCTGCTATGGATAGATTACTAGAAGAATATCCTTTAGAATTGACATTTCAAAAGCTGTGAATCTGGCTACTAGCAAAAAGCCAATCGAAAATTTTTTGCAATAAGTGTAGCTCCTGTGCAAGTTAAACAAGAAGTAGATACTTCAAACATTCACAAGGTTCATTTCAATGTTAAATCTAAATGAAAGTATGTTGTTATTCTAATCATCATCAGATGGTTGCAAATACAAAAATTGTAAGCGCAACTATTGCTCAGAGGTGGGTCATTTGGCATCTGTTTGTCGTGTTTTAATTTAAATTTTTGGTGGGATCATATTTTAAAAGAAAATAACCTATAATAATTATTATCTCGAAAACCGGTGTAGATAGGTATAGGAAACTATTCAAACAAAATTATTAATAAAAATTGCAATTCTAAAAATTGAATAATATACAGTGGTTTTTATTAAAAACTGCTAAGTTGTTACTATTTTTGAGTAGAAGCGGGAAGACCGCCAAAATGAAAATATTTTAAAAAAGATAGATTGTGGCTATTTATAGCAGTAGTTAATTGACAATCTTCTACAATATGTGTCTCTGGTTCGTTGCCACAGTCACAATTTGGATTAGAAATCGCACCCTATTTAAAACAGCATGGAGTTGCATTTTAAATTGCTTTCCTTTGATTTAAATTGCCTGTTCTTATGCGATTCACTATTGACTCAATTTTCTTTTTGATCAAAACCAGGGATTTCTATTGTTAGATCATCAATGATATGTTTTAAAAATTTTGTAACGGTTGTAGTTCACAAATAATAAAATAAAAGTGACGACTCTATCGATACAACCACAAAAAAGAAACAATACTGTTTGGCTCAAAATAGTGCACTAAATTCATGGAAGATCACGTATTTGTAAGCAGTGTCCGGCTTAGTCGGTGAGTTGAGAAGTCCTTGAGGAAACTGAAAGAAATAAACTGCTGCGTAACAAGGCGCCACCTGCTGATAATAGAGGAAATAAAACCGACCAACAAAATTCAATAAGTTTTACTTAAGGTCTACTACGCTAAAACGAACACAAATAAGAGAAACAAATAGACATCTAAATGTAGCAAAATACAACTTAAAATACTAGGAGAATATGTGAGAAGTAAGAGATTCTGTCGCATGAAACACGTCACTTACACACGGTGACTTAAAAACTAGAATTAAGCTTGGACTGGACTGGTAAGTAGCTCCCGCCAACCCAAAAAGCCTTTTGTTTTAGCTTCGCCACCTTTATCCTTCAAGCGCCCCAGCTCTGATGGAGTTAGTGAAAACAAAACCAAACGTTGGTGGATGAAATCTACCACGAATAAAAAATTTGTTTATACACTAGGGATTCAAACCGTTTAATGTCACATGTACGTAAGCTCCAAACGCATGCAAAGTGAATACGTTCCTTAAACAATAAATTTAGCTGTGTACTGATGCATGTAGTTCCGATAAGGAAAGTTCTTGCTAAGACAGCAGTTGACAGCTATTAGAAGATTGGTAGCTACATGATTTCTCTTAGGAGGACTAGACGACAAAGCTTGAAAGCAGATATGTTCCTTTGAAATAGCAGGTACGCAGCGTGAGCGAGCCTCAACCGGTGGAGTTCATCGGCTGTTGCAGCTTCGAGGTATACGCCACTGTGGTAGTCTCACGTTTTAATATCAAAGGATTCTTAATTACTCGATACAGCACCCCCAGGAATTATCCAGATGGTAATATACTCGAGTAGAGTATAGGTCAAGACACGTGCTAAAGCATACGTTGTAATTAGAATTAGTACAACCCCGAGACAAACAAAAGAAATAAAAAAAAGAAGTCATTTACGGCGAAGGCGGTCGAATTTATATTTCAACACTAATTTAACTTAGAATTATTGAAGCCACATTGATATTTTTTACGTGTAAACTTTTAGATTCACAAAGCACGCCGAGAACGCTTAAAGAAAGAAAATCACAAGATGTCCGCTCGTCGTTTCAATAAATTTTTGTGAATAATCGATCCACCAATGGGAAAAATCGTAGTGTGCGCGGTAAATTCGATTTTCGTCGTAACGTACAAGTCACGACGACCGTTACTCAGAAAGCTTGAGACCTTACGATCGCGTTTAAATATTTTGAACCGTAACAACTTCAGACCATAATTTTTTCTACTCTTCAACTTCAGAAAAAGCTGTAGTTAAGTAGTCTTTCGACAATACAGAACTTTGTGATTTAAGTCTTTTAGCTGGAGGATTCTCAGTATCATTCCATATTGGTAAGTTTTTGTTAAGTTCGCATTTATCCCATTCTCGTTTTAACGCCACTTTTAGTCGAATGTTTAGAGGAGCAACATGACAAAGAACAGGAAACTAATCAAGAGGAGTAGATTTAATGGTTTCACTATTCAACTAATATCCAGACTCCACGACCCTCTTACTAATAATTGTGCTACCTGATGTAGAATGAAAGTATGAAAGTGGAATTAAATTTTATAAACAGCACCATCATATTGTCAAAACACGTGTTATAGTTAGATTTACAGGGTCTTCTTAAAAATTCATTACTTTTGAACCATTTAAGATAAATAAATAATTCTTTTGTGTAATGATTGTAGAGGTGCAGCCGATATTTTAAATGGTTGCTGACACTTCTGACGCATTTGCTTTCTGACGGCAGAAGAATTAAATTAAATTAAATTTTAAGGCCAGTTTAATTATTATGCATTTATATCTTTAGTTGTTTTTAAGCTACTAACTGTTTTTTTTTGATGAAATATGCTTTTTCCTATTTTTCTTAATAATCACATTACAAGTAACCATAGTAAACCACTAGTTATTAATAATTTATTACAATAAAATACAATGCAAATGTTTCATGTGTTTTCAGTTTTTATTTTTATTTACAAAGTTGTTGAAGGTTTTGGACAAAGGCGAAGTATTAAAATATTATTTGTAGAATCATGGGATGGCTGCTTTTCTATGTGTTGTTGCGTGTTTCCATCGTTGTTTTATACAGGGTGGGGCACTACCAACAATTATTCTATAGCATTAAAACTACAAATAATGTTAAAAATTAAGATTATTTGGTACCACATTTTAAAAAATATTTTGGATTGCACAGGGTGCTATAGAAACACGTACCATATCAAAGTTAGGTTATTTTAAATAGATCACTCTGTATTCTTTTTATTTTTGAATTTTACGATAAAAATAATGTATGTTCTTTAACATGTCCCTATACCTACTTACTTCCGTTTCTGAGATAAATCGATTTTACCTGATTTGCAGACCCTTCAAAAAAATGCAATAACTTCAAGATAAATAAGAACAAGCAACTTTGGTTTACACCAACTTACTAAAAGCTTCCATCATCTCTTTTGCAATATTTACTATTATGTTATGATGTACAGGGTGTTTTTAATACTACCGCATAACACTAACGACTTAAAACTTATATAACTTGCTTAACTTAAAAAACACTTTAAATTTTTGTAGCCTGTTGAAAGCTGGAACTAATTACCTTTTAGTCGGTATTAGGGTTACCAACCCCTAACTATGATAGTTTTCGAGATATTTTAAAATTTTATAGTTTAACAATTTACGATGTACTGGAGTCTAAGTTATCTGTGGAATATCAGCAATATGGACATTATCTTGCAACTTTCAGGTTTAAATATTTACCTTAAAAATATTTATTTTTTCAGAAAAAATAAACACAAATGTGCTTATGACTGGTATCCCGGCTCTAAGAGTCAGTCGAATTACGTACACTGGTCACAATTTACTAATGTTTAACAACAGCAGCCGTTATTTGGTAGATCAAAAATCAATCATACTGTAAACATCGACAAACTTTAACCTGTTAACTAAAAATGTAATACAAATCGCTCTAATAGTAGTACGATAATTTCGAAAACAATTATTTTTAATTTTTTTTAACAAAGTTACCAATGTTTACAGTGTCATCGATTTTGCTGAAACTAATAACGGTTGCTGTTGTTTGTGACAGGTGGGCGTGATTCGACTGACTCTTAGAGACTGGCCTAAGTCATAAGCACATTTCTGTTATTTTGTTCTAAAAAAAATTTTTTTAATGTTAATATTTAAAACTGGATTGGCCTATACATTAAAAATGTTTGCAAGATAATGTTTATTTTACTGATATCTCAGTTTCTGAATTAAAAGATGTGGTTAATCAATCGAAGCAAACAATTGAATCTAAAATCTCTGAATTAGACATTAAAGTTACCACCGCACTCGAGTCTTATACAAGCAAGGAAAATAACGAATGCACTATTAATGAAACTGTTGAACGTTCACTTCGAACTAGTAATGTGGTGATTTAAAATGTCGCTGAGAACTCTGGTATCGATGATATAAATGTTGTAAACGATGTTCTTGAGGTAATTGATCCATGTTTAGTTGTGACATCAGATAATGTCGCTCGTATTGGTAAAAAAACTAATAGACCAAGATCATTACGTATAAAGTTTAAATGTTTTGAGCAAGTTCGTTTGTGTCTTTGTAGAAAATCATCATTAATTTCATCTTCTAAATTCGCTAGAATTGTAATCTCAGATCGCGTCAATTGAATCACCTAAAAGAGTTGCGAAATAACCTAAAACGTCGAATCGAATCTGGCGAGCAAAACATCAGTATGAAATACGTGGATCGCACTCCTCAAATTATATCCGCCCAAAAAAAACTAGAATACGACAAACCTATTAATATTTCTATTTTGTATACAAACATAGCATCCCTTGCGTCAAAGCTTTATGACCTACAATTATTTATTTCACATAGTCAACCAGATATTATTGCACTTACTGAAAGTTGGTTAAATTCAAACATCTTAGACACTACCATCGCAATTGACTCTTATACATTATACAGAAAAGATCGTACAAAATGTCGTGGAGGAGGTGTTTGTTTGTTCATTCGAAATAATATATTAAAAATGTTTACAGTTAATGCATTGGATATTAATGTTAATGATTACGACACACTTTGGATTAAATTTTCAAATAGATTATTCACGTTTGTTATCTGTTGTGTTTATCGACCACCTCATGGTTCTAATTTAAATTCAGAAGTTAACGATAATAGCTTATTCGAGACAATTGAATCTAACTTTGCTGTATTGACTAATTTGATTGTTCTGGGAGATTTTAATTTACCGAACATAAATTGGGGTACTGAAAATTACACCGGTTTAAGCAATACCGATAATAATTTTATTAACATGCTTAATAACAATGATATTACACAATTAGTTACAGAATTCACTGGATATAGAAGTCATCAGTCACCGTCGGTTTAGGTCTTCTCTTAGTACAAGATGTCAACCTAATTTCACGTGTACATGTTGGTTCTCCAATTGGGAGGTATGACCATTGCACAATAAATGTTGATCTTCATGTAATGAAATATACGCCCTTTAAATTAGAGAACAAAATTTATAAAATAACTGATTATAACCAAGTCGAAGTTGCGTTACATAATCATGATTGGTCAAATTTTAATCATTATTGTTGTGTTCATAAGCAATGGGAACATTTTACATCAATAGTCACATCATATATCAACAAATACTCCAAATTTCGGAACTCTAAGCGTCTAGTACATAAACCTTAAATAAAAGACAACTTATTGGATAAAATTAAATATAAAAAGAAACTATGGAGGCAGTTTAAGATCACTAACGATGAGAACATTTACACAGCACATAGACAATTTTCTAATCAACTACAAAGTAAATTAAAAACCGCAAAGAATCTATTTGAAAACAATCTTCTACAGAATCCTAAGGCTTTTTATGGTTATCTGCGTAAGCAAAAAGTCTCTCGTGTAACTGTCCCAGTTGTTAGAAACTCATCGGACACCCTATGTACTGATAACATAGAAACTGCTAACATATTCGGTAGGTTTTTCTCCTCTGTTTTTACACCAACTTCTATCGTTTCTAATTCTGTTCTAAAATCTTCATTTTTGGGTGGCACTCTGTCAGACCTGTATATTGATGAAGGGGCATTATTGTCTGAAATTCAAAAACTATCAGTAAACAGTGGACCGGGGCCAGATGATTTAACTCCCAGGATCATCAAAAGATGCGCTGCATCTTTAGTCGGTCCATTAATAACAATTAATAACACTACCGGCAAAATAATTGGAGGCTACCGTTATTCGTATTTATAAAAGATGAGATAAATGCAACGCTGAAAAACATAGACCAGTGAGTCTCCCTTCCATAGGGTGCAAACTCATGGAAAATAGTAGATTATTTTACTAGGAGTTTAACAATATAATTGTTGAGCTTAAAAGTTTGCTGGCGAGGTGTTAGCCAAGACGGCAAATTAAGCGAAACAATTATATCTTTTAACTCCAAGTGAAATATATTATTTTTTCTTCAAGCGTTTATTGCTAGTTTTCATGTGTTATTTTCAAATTTTCGAGATTCTCGAGTGTTATAGTGACGTTTTATTGTTGACGAATGAAGTTGGTACTTTACCGTTACATTCATAATATGACATAACCAAAGTACCAACCGCTAAATAGTTGTGAAAACAAAAGAACTGTTGCTTTTTAATGTTTAGACAGTAAAATCGTTTTTAACCTCTGTCAGTAGTTCAATAATATGCCGTTTTATTGTCGCTTGAAGAAAAAAATAATTGTAAAATGTATACTTAATCACTTGATCAAATACAACATTATGCCTCGTCAGCAACACGGTTTTGCACCAGGGAGGTCTATTATAACAAACCTTCAATCTACGATAAACGAATGGACCAAAATAATTGATTTGGGAGATACACTAGACGCTATCTATCTAGATTTTAGTAAAGCGTTTGACAGATTGCCTCACGGATTACTACTTTTTAAATTGGAAAAGTTTGGCGTTTTAGGTAATGTATTAACTTGAATAAAAGCATTTTTAACAAATAGATTATTTGTAATAAAAGTGAATAAAAACTTTCAGACAGGTTTCTTGTTAGCAGTGTGGTGCCGCAGGGTTCAGTTCTAGGACCAGTATTATTTTTTGGCCTATACGGCAGATTTGTTAAATAACATTCGTTTCCGCATCAGCTTATGCAGATGACTTAAAATATTTGGCCCTTCTTGTAAATTTAGCAAAATACTACAACCTACACTTGATTTTATAGCAGACTGGAGTGGCACCTGGAAAATACCATTAAACCTTGAGAAATGTTCTGTGATTCACTTTGGCGGCTCAAATCCAAAACATGTGTATTCAATAAATAATGAAGCTATTTCCGTGGTATCATCCCAGCTCGATTTAGGAGTTTTAGTTGGTAAAAAATTGTCGTGGAGTTCTCATTGTGTTAAAGTTGCGAAAAAATCTTTTTTCCACTATTAGCTGTGAAGTGGACAATTATTCCGTCTCCTAGCCAACTGAGAAGTTGAATTTCTCTATTAGTGGTTAATAATTTTTTCTATTGTTGACCTAGGTTAATAATGGACAATTTCAAATTTTTGAGAATCTAAGAATAGTTGTTTAACAAAAACGAGTGAAACATAATTTTGTATATCCAGGTGATTATCTTTAACTTATTTGCTGCTTAAAATTACCTAACACGATAAAATTATTTGAATAAAAAATGCCATTAGTTTAAAATTCGCGCCCCCATCCCATAACCGCAAATACATAACCTGAATTTATTTATTTATTAAATATGATGGTAGAATCAGTTTTTTCAGGTTTCCTAAAGGAGATTTAACCAGGCGAGTTAAGTTACATCAAGAATTTTAAGTAAATTACAAACATTTGGTTGTAGGTGTTTTGAATGGTTAACAGAATCTGGAACGTCCGATCTGTTGCATAAAAATGTCGACTCTAAAAACTTAACGAGTATGTGGCGAACACTTGCCATTCCTAAATGAATTACAAGTGTCAATTTCTGAAACCCAATATTCAAATGATTTAAGGTATATTGGCGAAGCAATAAATGCCCGTTAACATCTCTAGCTATACCAAAACTACTCAAGGCTGCAGCTCAAATACTCTTAGGTAAAGAAAATTATAGAGGAACATTCTTAAATTGCAACGTGAAAAGAAAGCACTTCAATTGAAGTTAACATCTCCCAACGATTACTTCCCCAAAGCAGAGCACAAATTGTGACAGCCCAAGTGGACTTAAAAATAAACCACTAAGAAGCAGGAGATAAATAGAGGAATACAAACAATTTTCACTAAAATTATATTTTACGAGCCCCAAAATGTTAATTTTAAAGTAGGTTTTAAATTTTTGCCAGCTCAAACTGCTACGTGATCATGGTTAGAGTTATATGTAAAAAGTTAAACAACCCTTGTGCTACATCTTTACAAATACGATATGCAAAGGTGACAAATTGAAGTCGATAGTATTAAACTGCATAGAAAAGCTACAACTACAATGCGGTGCCAATGTTAGGGCAGTAGTAAAATTTTCGAAACCTAATTAAAAGAATAGATGTATCACCGGAAAAACCATACCTTCTCGTAAACGATAAGAAAATCTATTATTTCTTTGATGTCTCCTATTTATTGAAGTCGGTGCAAAATAACTTGATTAAATACGATATAATCTTTAATAACAAAAGCATCTTGGAAAGACATTAAAAATTTCTACATGTCAGACAAATCTAAACCGCTGCGATTGGCTCCTAAATCAACTAATTTACATATTA
Source organism: Abscondita cerata (assembly GCA_030710515.1). Taxonomy (NCBI): domain Eukaryota; kingdom Metazoa; phylum Arthropoda; class Insecta; order Coleoptera; family Lampyridae; genus Abscondita; species Abscondita cerata. The sequence continues at coordinate 73,588 of JALBCR010000792.1, read as the reverse complement.
CTCCAAATAATTTTCAGAAAATGAAGGTGGAATATACCACACAAGTGTTTAGTGAATCAGTTGCAGTTGGTTTATCAACGTATGGAGCTTTTAATGCTTTTTGATTTATTTGCATTCCTGTGCTACTTGATTTTACAAGAAAAATGGTTATTTTTTATTTTTGGCTTAAATTTGGCTAATAGTGGAAAAATAGTATATACACCATGGTTGTGAAGTCCATTATTGCCTACGCGCCTTATTTCGCGAGGGGCTACTATTTCGCGAGGGGCGGTAGCCCCTCGCGAAATAAACTGGTGCTAAGGCAATAATGACCGACTTCACAACCTTGGTGTGTAATATACTATTGGGTTATTCATTCAATATGAAAAAAACTTTTATCAATCCAACTCCAGAATTATGTGCTAAGCTTTTCATTACTTACATCAAACATCACTTTGAATATGCCGCATCAGTGTGGCGTCCTCACTACCTCAAAGATAAACATTTGTTAAATAGGGTCCAACATGCTGTAACAAGGTGGCCACGGAGTCTTTGCTCAATTATCATATGAAGAATGCCTAAATAAATTAAACATTCCTTCTTTAGAGCAAAGACAAGATAGGAGTGATTTGATACTACTATTTAGAATAACACATGACTTATTTCGCAATACATCTAAGGGGTTATCTAACAGTAGACTCTGATTCGCGACTTCGAGGACATAAATTTAAACTAAAAAAGGAACCATTTAAATCTAGTATCAGACAAAATTTTTTAACTAACAGAGCTTTTGATAAATGGAATAATCCAACAAATCAAATTGTTGAATGCACTAAGGTGGCTTATTTTAAAAAACTTTATAGCAAACAACCAAATTAGAATTAAAAAAATTAAATCTTGTTATATAGGTTCGCCTCAGCAAGTAGTTCTTTAATAATAATAATAATTTCCACTTATAAGTGCTAATTCGCAAGCATTCAACTTTCTACCTGTTCTTCACTATACTACTATGAAAAAGTTATATAGATTGTATTGAGCACAATGTATTAGAGTCAACGATTTAAGTTTATAGACTAACATTAGAAAGCCAGTTTTCAATACTCCTGTACAATATCTAATACTTACTATGGATGACCGACTCCCTAAACCAGAACATCTATTACTTACAATTACAAAGAAACAAAATTCGATTGTCGTCAGCAAACAAAAGTAAACTTTTCCAGGGGTAATAACTATAGCAATACGAAAAACAGATATAATGCTGAAAAACGTTGAGAATATATACGATTGTAACAATGAAAAATGCGATGAAACACTTAAAAGGAGCTCAAAATAACTAAGATGTACGTGGATGCACAATTATTTCCAAGTCACGTTCCACATTTAACAAAAGCGTAAATGTAGAACAACTGTAAATATTTAGATTAATCGTTGATGAACATAAATAAGAATGTATGCCATCATCGCATAAATTGTTGACGTCCTTACATGTATGAATATGCGCCACCGTATAATTTCGTAAACTTTACGACGATTTGATAAAAACGTTATAAAAACGCAACTTTCGTTACTAAGGCGCCAATAAAAAGACAGTAATAAAAACGTATCGAATTTTTATTGGTCTATAAAGTTTTAGGTGTAATTCAACTCTTTTTAAAATAATACCAAAAACAAAACAATATTTCATCAAAGAAAAATGTTAAACAAAAAAAAAACGGTTGATTTAATGCATAATACAAAGACTTAAGATTAATCTAAAGTTGGCAAAATATTATAGATACAGAATGCGTGCGGGCTTCCGTCCAGCTAGGGATTCTCAGGGTTTTTAATGTTAGATTTTTTGCAGGAAGTACAATAACCTTAACGGTGGCATGACGAAAACCCCTATAAATTTATATTATGACGAAAAGTTGCGGAAATATTGATAAAATCATAACACTGTAGATACAGAATGCGTGCGGGCTTTCGTCCAGCTAGGATTCTCCAGGGTTTTTAATGTTAGATTTTTGCAGGAAGTACAATAACCTTAACGGTGGCATGACGAAACCCCTATAAATTTATATTATGACGACAAGTTATGGAAATATTGATAAAATCATAAACTACTCGCTGTATACCTACTCTGTTTGTACAATAACGTACGTTAATAAATTCTAGTGAAAAGTAAAATAGATTCAGCCCTCGGAGTAATTCACTTCTGATAACGTATAGATGCAGACACTTTTTATTATGTGTTCCAATCTAAATTTTTCTGATGTAGGTACTTCAAGTAAATTTACAGACATGTATCAATAATTAAATAAATGCGGCAGAAGTTTATATTTGGTTCATAAATGTCTAGATTTCAAAAGAAATCTTATTTGGTGCGACTTTTTACGAATATTTAGATTACAACTTAGGAAACATACGTCAGCTGTGGGAATACTACAAAAACCTTTATTTGAAGTTAAAAGACGCTAGAGAGTGTAAAGTAAACGGCTCAAATCTTAAGAGACGTGGGCCGAAGACGACACATTAGGGTCGTCTCATTTGAAAAAAAATATTAAATTGTTTAAAAATGATAATAAAAGTTTTTTTTTAAATAACGGAAGAAAACACAATGAAGTTATTAACAACCGTGTCACGTGCGGCAAACTTCATGTCACCGCATTGAATCTACCTTAAGCCATTTTATTAAACCTCATTTATTCTAAAGCTTCATCTAGTACGCTTACTTTTTAAAGTTTCCTTTCACGATTTATCGGATTTAGATTTAGAATATTCTCTTTCACGTCGAGAATTAGATCAAAAGAGAATTAGTATTGGCTTATTATTCGTAATAGATTTTGTTGAATAAGAAGCAATTATCACTAGTGAATTGTGCTTGAATACCATTTCGTTCTGTGTATTTAGCAGTTAATTTGGACATGACGTACACGGACTTTTCTCTTTTTACTTGCTTACGAATACAAAAGAAGATTCGATACGAAAATAAGCTCAAATATTTACATATCCGAATTTCAATTACGTTTTTCATGGTAATACGAATAATTGTAAGAAATCTACACAAAAATACGCCGCGTAATTACAATTTATTTTGTAGACATAAGATTTCTCAAAATTATTACAATTTAAATTTTAAGAAACAATTCAACATTGACATTGGGTTAATTGACAACTTCGACTTATTAAATAGGTATTCTTTAACAAGTAAATTTCAATTTGATAAGGATTGAATCTAAATATACAGGGAGGCATAGGTTAAACTACAATACATACCTAACACCATATGAATAAATGACCATAAAATAATACAAACTAATGTCCGATAGTTTTTTGTTTTGAAGTTAAATGCTTTCGAGTATGTCTTATGATTACCTGTGTTTTTTATATACAGGGTGTTCCATAGTTCCGTTATCGGACGATTGCGCAGTTATGGTAGAAGAATTTTCAAAATTTGGTAAAAGTTGTATTATAAACGAACACATCTTCTGAAAATATTATTGACTAATATAGGGTGTTTCAGAAATGTGCAGCTATATTAACTTATTTTTTTTATGCAACACCGTGTATTGTATTACAAATTTGAATTCTTACGTTTAAGAGCTTTTAAAAAATATATAGTGTTACTAGGTTATATGCGATATGGGCAATAGTTTGTGTAAAGATTTTTTCATTTGGTTAATATTGTTTTTTTTTAATTTAAAGTTTGCTTATTTACAATCAACTCAAGTTGAGTAATGAGCAAATCATTTGGTATTATAACATTAGTGGGGGCGAGCAAGTGCTGCTTCTCCAAATAATTACGCTATATAAGATTGTATGGCCAATGGCGCTTCAGTATTCTGGTCGCTGGGACGTTGGCGAGTTGTTGTACTAGTTCATTGTGATGGTCAGCTAGTTTTTGGTGGTAAGCACTTGAGATTCTCTGTATTCCTTCAGCAACGTATGGTATGTTTGGGTCTGTATGAAGTGTTTCGTTGGTTACATACCAAGGAGCGTTTGTTAAATTTCGTAATGTTTTAGACTAAAACCTCTGAAGTATCTTTGTATGCGATGCTTTGGCGCAACCCCAGAGCTAAATCCCGTAGATCCAGATGGGTTTTAGTATCACCTTGTACAAGAGTAGTTTGTTAGATAATAAAAGTTTATTTGTTTTGCTTTAATATCGAGTTGTTTGCGTTTAGTTTTAATATGTAAATTTATGATCAAGGTGCAGCCCAAAGTATTTGATTTCGGTCCTTACTGGTATTGGAATGTTGTTGATTTTTGTTTGCTGGCAGGCTGTACGTTTGTTGGTAAAAGTCACTTGTGTCAATTTGTTATTATTAACGGTAATTCTCCACTTTCTGAACCAGTCGCCTAGTAGATTAAGGTGTCTCTGTAATTGGTGCGCTGCTACTTCCGCGTTGCCAAGACAGCTGTGTCGCCAGCGAAAGTTGCCGTTAATGTATTTGGTGTATTTGGAGCGTCTGCTGTATATATGAGGTATAAGAGTGGACACAACACGCTGTCCTGTGGAACTCCTGAGTTAATTTGGCAATATGTTGATACAGAATTGTTCCGTTTGACTTGGAAAACCCCTTCACTAATATATGACTTTAGAATTAAGTAGAGTTGACTTCAGAAGTGTTGTTTTAACTTATAAAGAAAGCCCATATGCCAAACCATACCAAAGGCTTGTTGTATGTCTAAAAACGTCGCTGCACAAACTTTTGTTTTCCTCAAAATTTTTCATAATTTTGGTGACTATCCGATGGCTTTGTTGAACTGTTGAATGACGTACCAAAAACCAAATTGAGAGAAAGGAATTGTGTTGTTTAAGTCAACTGTTTTATAGATTTGTTAAAGGAGTAGTTTCTCAAAGATTTTGGCTAAGAGAGGAAGAAGGCTAATTGGTTTATAGGACGAGTTTTCTGAGGGAGGTTTTCCAGGCTTAGCTAGCATAATAATTTGGGAGAACTTCCATAGCAGGGGAAAGTAGTATATTTGCAAGATGCTGTTATATATGGTCGTTAGTAAAACCACTGCTTTTTTGGGAAAAATTTCACCAAATTTTTTTATTTGACTTGAATTGGTGAAAACGGTTTCAGTAAAAGTGAGAGTTGGCACGGTGCGTCGAGAAAATCTACTATATCGGAATCATCATTATTTAGTTGGGGTGGTGCTGTTGTAAAAACGGTTTTAAGATGTTTAGCGAATACATCTGCTTTTTCTTTATCCGATCAGCCCAATTACCATCCTGTATTCTAATTGAAAGAATTGCTGTGGTTGGTCTCCACACAGAGTGGTTGGTACAAGAAAGCTTAGTGATGTATTGCGTAAATGTTTTATTACGCACGTCACGTAGTGTTGTTTGTAGCTGATGAGTAAGACAATTATATGTAGTTTTGTATTGCGCGTTTCTGGTTCTTTGCCATGTTTTCCTGGCTCGACGTTTTTTAATAACAAGTTCTCGTACGTGCAATGGTATGTTGGTAGTTTCGGATGAAGCCAAAGTTGGAATTGGTGTAGCCTTCCATGCAATATTCTGTAGGGGTTGTGAAGTAATAAACTGTTTTGTCCAGATCATGCTTTGTCTTGATTTGCATGGCAAGATTAATTGCCTACTCTAGTTGTGTTTGGAAGTAGTCCCAATCAGTGTATTTGGAGCAGAGTCTTGGAGGAACATCCTTGTGGATAACGGTGCTTACGGTGATGATTACTGGCAGTTGGTCAGAAGATAGATCAAAACTGGGCTCTACCATGCGGTACGTACGTGAGATACCTCTGACAACTGCAAAGTCCAGTAAGTCTGGTACTCTGTTCGGGTCACTTGGCCAGTAGGTGGGCATGCCAGTGGAGAGATAGTCAAGAAAGCTTCTTAGGTTTTTAAAAAATAGGTTACATTGGTATATCGTATCTCTTGTAGTACATGGTAAAACAAAACTCTAATTAAAGAAAAAATTGAGAGAAAGAGATATTAAACGAATGTTGGAAAGATAGACAAATGCATAGGGTAAAATATGGGAAAGTGAAAAGAAATTATATTATGAAAGAGAAAGGAGGAAGATCTGTAGAAGCAGAGAAAGTAAGGAAGGATGTAGATTTACAGGCGCAGGAAAGAAGGAAGTATAATAGGGGAAGGGTGGGTAAACTTGGAAGACATAAGTAAGGAATGTGGAGAACTGAGGGAAAAAGAGAGAGAGCGACGAAAGCTGCTGGGAAAAAGAGGGGAGGGAAGAATATCGAATTAATTTCATTTAATATAGTATAGTTTGCTTATAAAAATGGAAGTGTATCAGATTAATTTTATGATTTATGTAGAATGTAAGAAACCGAATTCTTTGTTTATTGTATAAAAACAAATAAATGCATTGATTGATTGAATATCTCAACATTTTTAAATGAAGCAACCTGTATATTGTACTGTCATTTGTTAGCGGTTGCACTAAGCTTTCAAACAATATTTTTTAAAAGTAAGAACTGCCAACAGTTAACTGTAATGACTGTGAGTGCGTTATCTTTATCAAAGCGATAACTTTAAATGCTTGAAACACGTGTGTCAATAAAGCCAAGTATTTCTTGTACAGTCGCACACACGCAGCTGCATCAGATGTTCTTTTGTTGCGTGTGTGCTACTGTACCAAAAATACTTGGTTTTATCGACACACGTGTTTCAAGCATTTAATGTTATCGCTTTAATAACGATAATGCACTTTAACACTCACAGTCGTTACAGTTAACTGTTGGCATTCCTTAGTTTTATACTATCCATACGTGTCCATATTACACGAGATGTCGTTAGATACACATTTTACTGATATAAGGTTTGTATAATCAATTTCATCAAGCAAAACAAGAATATCATTAAATTTGTAAAAAAAAAACAAATTCCATCATAAATATGAAAATAAAACGATCTCTGCAGCTATTTTGTAACAATGCATTTTTATTTAATTTTAACAAATGTTCAAAATGCCTACCGTTTACTTTTAAGCACCAGTTAGATTAGTAAATAATAAAGAAAAATAAGTTCCATCGGTATAAATTGCAAATTCTCCAATTAAGAGAATAAACAAGTAAAATTTATTGTGAAAGCTATGTGAGTGATACCACTGTGGTAATAGGATGATAACCTACGACAATAGTCACAACTATAGGAGCAGAATAGTCTCATTTTTCTTTATCTACTGTTTTCATAACATATGCCATCTTTTTTTTTTTTTCTGATTTTCGCTGACTTACGAAAGACAACAAAATGACTGCATTGAAATGTACTCGGACTCTTCACTTAATGCTTTTTAAATACTTGGCATTTTTTTTCCTTGTATGTACTCTTACTGAGTTACCACTTTCATCACCTCTTTTTCTACTCAATCTTTCAAATTTTTTATCATACTGCTTGTAAAAATGATTTCGAATATTTAAAAATTTATTTAAAAAATCTTAAATCAAAATCTGATATTAAAGATACCAGCATATTCCAGATGACAACAGAAAGGTAGTACACAAGAAAACAATTTTATTGTTTAGATAATTTGAAAATTGGAAAACCCATTGTACACAAAAATAATTTATTTTAGGATCATTGTGAATAATAAATAACCTTTTGTTTTGCGAGGAGGTGACAATAATTTTTGATTCTTAAATAGAACACTTTTTGGAACTTTCTTAAACAGTTTTTTTTTTCAATAAATACTTCAATTTGATTGAAGAGACATAATAGTTATTTTAGAAATTTTCCACATTGTAACTTTACTTAAATTACAGATTTGTTTATACACTAGTGACAATTTGGAACCTTGGACACCTAGGAGTTGCACTAAGTGAAAAGATGCAAATTTAAAAACCTTTCACATGGTGTTCGTTTTGCAAAAGTGCACTACCTTTTTTGTGTTCAGTATGAAAAACAGTCTTTTTATTGCTATGAGATAAGTAAGACATTAAGGCATTTTATTTATTAGTTACCCTCTACCAAATACCTAACAATTTTGTCGTTCAATTGCTTTATTTATATAATTGTTGTCAAGGATATTAATCTATGTATATGACAGAGAACTGTATAAAAGGTTGCGTACATATTAAATAATGGCAGAGCTAAACGAAAAAGTACTATGCTGGGTTTGCAATAAGTCTGCAGTTAAAAAGCGTGTTTATTGCGCTGATTGTAAGTTGTGGTCTCATGTAAGCTGTGCGGAAAGCAAAAAATGCTGTGAGAGTGGTTCTTCTTCTCAAACTTTGGAGACTGAAGAGGTAAGCTCTATGAAAGCTCTCATTACTACTATAAACTCTTTGTCAGTAATGGTGAAGGATATGAAACAGACTATTAGTACTCTAGTTGATGAAAATAAAAACTACGTGAGGAAATAGAACAGTTAAAGGCGGAAAAGCAGACAAATACCACCATAACGCAGCGAATGCCAGAGGAAGAAATTTTTCAGGAGATTGAAGACAGGTATGCTCGCTCCAATAATGTTATCGTTAGCAATCTACCTGAATCTCAAGGAGATAATATAGATGAAATTTATAAAGAGGATCGAAAAAAAATTGTTTCCTTAATCACAAATATTGGCATAAATGAAAACGAGATTGTAAGATGTATAAGAATTGGTAAGGTCTCTAATCATAAGCCTAGATTAGTAAAAATAATTTTTTCATCTCCCACACATGCTCCAGAAACTGTAATTAAATACAGGTCAAAGAATGGAGTTTTTGTAAACAGAGATTTAACTAGACTACAGCAAGATATTTCCTACAAAATCCGCAAGGAATACAAAATGAGGATCAATAATGGAGAGAAGGATATTGCAATGAAGTATATCAATGGAATACCAAAATCATTAAAAAAACATATAAAATTCCAACAGTCAAACTATGATACCCTTGACTTGAGCTATTTAGAACTTGATTTTATTTACCAAAATGTACGTGGACTAAATACTAAGCTAACTGAATTCTATTTAAACATTTGTGCAAATGATAGTGACGTCATATTAATTACCGAAACTTGGCTAAATGAAGGAGTATTAAGTAGTGAACTGTTTCCACCAAATTACAATATTTTTCGTTGTGATCGAGTTAGAGCCAGGGGTGGTGGTGTGCTTATAGGTGTTAGTGATAGGTATGTTGTAACGCAAATTGTTGTTACTATTCCTGTACTGGAAGTTGAAGCAGTTGCGGTAAAAATCAACATCAACGATAACATACTTCAATTGGTATTATTATATATACCACCAGCTTCATTAAATGATGTATACTACCAACTCTTTGAGTACTTGGAAACAAAAATTGATTTTCCCAACCTACTATTGTACTTTCATATCAAATACAGAAAGTGCTCTTAAAAGTGACCCTAAACAATTTTGGAGTTTTATTAATGCAAAAAGAGACAGAGTAGAATACCCGGTAGTATGATGTATGAGAATAACCTATTAACATTACTTCAAGATATAGTGGATGCGTTTAGTCTTCACTTCTCCAAGGTGTCAAGGGATACTAACGATAGCGTTCATGCATGTGATGAATTGTGCAATAAGCCGGGCAGATGCATGTTCTGTGACAAAAAGTGTTGTCAATCGCTACTTCAAGAGGCAAAACTTCAAAACTTTTCTGTATTGCATTTCTTCAAGATTAGTGACACTGATATTGTAAAAGCTGTGAAAGGTTTAAAATCAAATTGTGTGGCTGGTCCTGATGAAATTCCCGCGTTTATTGTCGCTGACTGTATTGAAAGCTTTTGTTACCACTAAGGCACATATATAATCTAATTTTAGAATGTTCACTGTACCCTGAGATATGGAAATTATCTAGAATTTGTCCTGTTTTTAAGAGTGGTTCTAAAAGTGAAGTGTCGAATTATAGACCTATTGCAATTATATCGAATTTTGCTAAACTTTTTGAAAGTATATTATCCAAGGTTATATATTCGCATGTAAGCAACCTTATATCTGTTAATCAACATGGCTTTGTCAAAGGTAAATCAACCACAACTAATTTAGTTGAATTCACACAGTATACCTCACAGGCACTAGATGACAGGAAACAAGTTGACATAATATATACAGACTTGACTAAGGCATTTGACAAAGTACAGCATTGTATTTTGTTAAGAAAGTTACAAGATTATGGTATATGTGACCGAATAGTATTTTTAGTTCAGTCTATTTTGATGAACAGACGCCAATATGTATTTTACAGTAGTCACGCTTCGGAAAAAGTTTGTTGTAACAGAGGGGTGGTTCAGGGTTCTAACCTAGGACCATTACTCTTTATTTTATTTCTAAATGATGTTTCTAACAATATTAACTGCCAACATTACGTTTATGCGGATGATTTGAAAATAGTAAATGTGATTAATTCTTCTGATGACTGTCTACACCTACAAGAGAGTATTGACCGATTTTCAAAATATTGTAAAACAAATTGGCTTGAATTAAATGTTAAAAATGTAAAGTGATGACTATATCTAGAAAAATCAATAATGTTAACTTCTTTTACAATATAGATGGAGTAATATTAGATCGTTGTGAGCAAATTTGTGATCTTGGCGTAATTGTAGATAATAAGCTATCTTTTGTACATCACATTAGTAGTATTACAAAAGTGCTATGAAAATGCTTGGTTTCATAAAACGTAACACATCACAGTTTAATGATGAATTTTCAATTAAACTTTTGTATTATGCGTTTGTACGATCGAAGCTAGAATACTGTCATGTTGTTTGGAATCCTTCGAATGTAACTTACAGCTTAATGATTGATAGTGTTTCGCGGAAATTTTGTAAATATCTTTACTATAAGATGTATGGTCGATATCCAGTGATGCACTGTGATCAATATGATCTATTATGTAGGACAAATGAGAAATCGCTACTGTGTCGTCGAAATGTAGCGAGTTTAATTTTCCTGCAGAAGATACTTAATGGGTCAATTAGAAGCGTATCATTGCTTGATAATATAAACCTGGTTGTTCCAAGAGTTGATGGCAGGGTCTTTACTGTCTTTTATTATAGAATCTCAAACTCTTACCATCATTATAATTCTCCGCTTTTAAACTGTTTTAAGCTGTATAACCGAATTAGCTCTAAGTTTGATATTTACAATGATAATTTTAGTTCTAAGGAAATTAGAGAAGATTTAGTATTATGTTTTGCAGTTAATAGGATGTAGTTAAATAAGTTTTTCATTTTTCTAGTTTACGTTCCTATATGGACTTTATGTCTGTTGGAAGTTAATAAATTATTATTATTATTATTATTATTTTTTTATGTGGCCCCTTAAGAAAATTTTTAAAGTAAAACCACGTTGGTAAAATGTTTCGCATCCCATTTAAACCACATAGAGATTTTGAATGGTCTGATCTTATGCGATTTACTTTTGATCAAATCTTTCTTTTTGGATCAAAGTCCGGAACTTATTGTTGGGTGATCAATGAGATGTTTGTTGAAAACATCAACTCCAGACCATAATTTTTCCACTCTCCAACTTCAGAAAAGTCTTAGTTAAGTAGTCTTGCAACCATACAAGATTTAAGTAATTGCCGTCGTTTTGGCGGCATGTGCGATCTTGTCGTCGTTGTCGGTTCTGCTCGTTGGCGCGCTCGTTTGTGCGCGTGTCGTCGAAAATTGGAACTATGCTCGGTCGCGATCCGATTCGAGGACACCGCCAGGTGGTGAGTTTGACTAGGGCGGTACATCTGTCAAAGAATAACGCAGGGTTTTCAAGGCCAGCTCAATGAGAACTGAAACCACGCATAGAGCAAAAAGGCAAATGCTGGCTTGATCCCGATGCTCAGTGACTGTGACTGTGAAAGCAGAGCCTATCGATCCTTTTGGTTTTTAAGAGTTTTAAGCAAGAGGTGTCAGAAAAGTTACGAGACAGGAATAACTAACTTGTGGCGTCCAAGCATTCATAATACGTCGTTTTTTGATCTTTTGATGTCGACTCTTCCTGTCATTGTGAAGCAGAATTCTCCAAGTGTTAGATTAATCATCTAGGAACAGGGAACGTGAGCTGGGATTAAACCGTTGTAAGACAGGTTAGTTTTACCAAACTGATGACGTAAGGTACATTGTACAGGGCGGTCAATTGATGGAAAGTTTGTAAAATGTCTTTTCGTTCGTGTTCACCATGTATATGTCGAAATATGTTTTCCGATTCAACTTTTGACATAAACTAACGTCACGTAAATAGTTTTATATATAGACCCCCCAAATCAAAAAACACTTACATTAAAATAAAAAAAAAACTGTTTTTTGTCTTTTTTCAAAATTAAAAAATATGAAACATTTTCAAAAATTAAATTAATTATGATTTTCAATCTCTTAGTATTTTTCTATATATCGCGCCCAAGTTTTTAAAAATCGATTCAGTAGAATCCACCAAATATACCCCATTTCCCTTTTTCGGTGGCAAAATTCGAAAAAACAAATTACTTTCCGTTTTACAATTGGGCTCGATTTCAATAGGGTATTGAAAACTCTCGAAGGAAAGGTTTCTAGAAAATATCAATATCAAAGAAATTTGATTGTATGCTTTCCTGTTGTTGGCGTCAAAACGGCGCAACGCATCGCTACCAGTTTTTTGTCAATTTACAACGTCAGACGTCGGGAGTGATCGTAGTATTAAGAAATAAAATATAATAAAGATATGGGAAAAAATTATATGCACATTATAACACAGTTATATACCGTGTGTTCGGATAATTTGAAGCATTCTGTTTAACATGGGAAAGTCCGATTCATATGTCCCAAAATGTTTCCACTATCAGAACACCTAATAATGTCTACTAGAAAAGGTTTTGCGTAATAATTTCTAAAATTTAACCAAACATATTAAAAATATTTGAAAAAATATTTAATCATATTTCAAAACGTACGAGGTTTAAATCCCAGTCCCATTTCTTTTTTCAGTTGTATTATTATTTTAAAAGAACAGCGATTAATTTCTATCGGTAAAGAAGCATACGTTTTAATTTGTTTTACTTGAACTGGCAATGGGTTTATTAGAATATTCACATTATGAAACATTTAGTTTAAATGTTTAATAATAGAGGATTTTGGATATCATAAAATTTTCTGCGGATGTGCATACGTCATACGCATGCGCAGAAAAACTTATGTAATTTTAGCGTTTGATTTTACGATATCCAAAAACTCTCTAATTGATATTATTCTAATAAGTTCAAGTAAAAAAAGTAAAACTTTTAATTATGTTTCTTCACCGATGGAAATTAAACGGTGTTCTTGAAAATAATAATACCACTAAAAAAAGAAAAGATGGCTGGGATTTAAGCCTTCGCAATTTTGAAACATTTTGAAATATTTTTTCAAATATTTTTAATATATTGTTTAAATTTAGAAATTATTACGCAAAACCTATTCTACGACACATTGTTAAGTGTTCTGATAGTGACAAAGTCTCCTAAAAACACTTTGAGAACATATAAATCGGACTTTTCAAATTTCCTGTGTTAAACATAATGCTTTAGATTACCCAGGACACACGGTTTAGTATTAAAGGCTCAAACTAATGGTGCAAACTGCTAGTCTAAATATCTGTTTTGTATTTACTACACAATCTGGTGGATGGTTTTCGATTAATATCTCAGGCAAAAAAAATATGCCTCCAGTTTGAACCATTCATTTCCACTTTTAATACTCCATATAATTGTGTAATAATATCATATAATTTTATTTAAGTTTTCTGAAAAAGACAAAATTTATTCACGCCATCTAGCGGTTGTAGCAAGAACCACAGATACTTGGGTTTTCACCGTATGATAAAGTAAAGTAAATTTTCTTTTTTTTTCTTTTGAAATGTATATATTTCTGATCTTCCTTCTTTACAATGTCGAAAATTCGTCTACGCTGGTGATATAGCAATTTTATTCCAACATTCGGATTTTTTTTAAATTAAAAAATCTGATGATATGCGTATTTGTTGTAACATTATTATTAAGTACAGCTCTGTATAAGGAAGCAGCTCCAGCTAGGAGTAGAATATAAACATAATAGATAATGGCTGCATTACGCAGTTTTTTAGTTGTCAAATTTATATTGTGTTTAACTTATTAAACGATAAAACATCCAGACTTTTCAATTAATGTGAATCACAAGAAGAAACAAACCATTCAGTCACAACAGATTGGCGACGAGGCTGTGAATTTTTTGGTGTTTTTGGTGCAACGCAAGATTTTTAGTTGTAACAATGGCGAGGGTCAGTAACATTAACTTTATTACGTATTATAAAAACTGACCTCGTTTCAAGTATTCAAGTACAAAAGTAATTACGTACTTGATTCCCATTCTTTTTTTTTTCTCTTCAACTGTAAAATATGGATGCTGATGTATTAAAGCAATTACTGGCGTCTTTCGCAGAAATATTGTCGCAGAATCAACAAAAATTAGTTGAACAATTACAAGTACGTCATATTGCAACAGATCCAGTTTCAAATATTACACCCTTCGAAAATTACGATGCAAAAAAAGAAAAGTTTTCTTTAGAAAGATTTGGTAATTATCTCGCAGTTAAAAATGTCGCTGACCCCGCGAAGAAAGCGCAACTCTTATGCACTTCAATCGGTTCTGTGCATTACAATAATTTATCAGCATTTATGGGACCGGAAAAGCCGGTAAAGGATCTCAATTATGCCGATCTTGTAAAATTTTTTTCGCAAATGTTGACTCCCAAGAACATATCGTCGTGTCACAACATTATTTTCTTTCATGCTATCAAGATGAAAAACAAACAATTGCAGAATATGTCGCTACACTGCAAAGAAATTTATCAGAATGTGATCTATTTGTTACGTGCGAATGTCAAAAAAATGTTTCAATCGCTGAAGCGTTTTTAAGGGCTCAATTTATCCGCGGAATTCGCGACAATTGGATCCGAGAACAATTACTCCAATCAGATATCATAAAGTTCGAAGAAATCTTAGCAAAAGCTACCGTGTTAGAAGCCTCACGCATACAAAGTAAAAGAACTAATGAGCAAACCGAGTTCATCAATGACGATTTTTTCCGAAAATGAGCAAACTAACGTAAACAAAGTGTCACAATTCAACCGATCTCGTCATGAATATTTCAAAAATGAAAATTCTTATCGTCACCGTGGGAAAAGCCCACATTAGCAAAAATATTCAAAGTATTGTTCTCAGTCGCGCTCTCAGTCACGTTCTCAGTCACCAAATTATTCGCAGTACCGTAAATATAAAATTGACTATAGTGCACTTGGAATAGATAATTTGTGTTTTAATTGTGGAAAAGATAACCATAAATCAAATGCGATAGGAAAAAACTAAGATGTGAATCGTGCAAAAAAGAAGGCCATGTCGCAAAAGTTTGCATCACAACTCTATACAAGAAAAACGCAGAAAGGAGACAAGTCCACCATATCTCAAATAGTTTCCCAGAGCACAGTGAAACAATTTCTTCATTCGGAGTAAATCAAATAAGACCGGTTGTAGATCAAAGAGATATTACTGATTTATTCGAAATTCAATCAGGTTCCGAAAAATACATGATCACTGTTTCAATTAATGGACAATCACAAGAAATGGAAGTTGACTCAGGAGCAAGGTATTCAATCCTACCAGAAGATAAATTTGCCGATTTAAAATTAAATGTAACACTAGAACCCTCTAATATACATTTTCGCACATTTTCGAATAATACTGTACCATGCAAGGGCAGGCTACCGTAAACTTAAGTTACAAAGATAGAACGGTTATCGCAGATCTATATGTAGTTCCAAAGGTCATCACTCTTTAATTGGTCGTGATTGGATTAGGAAACTTGATCTCGAATTAAAGCAAATAGACAAAGAAATGTCACAAAGTATCCAGAATCAACAAGTAGTAACAGATATATTCGTAGTAGCCGTGGAAGATATTATACAAGAATTTTCAGAAATTTTTGAAGGAAAAATAGGTTGTGCTCCAAATTTTCAAATATCTTTAGTTCTCAGAAAAAACGCAAAACCTACATTTACGAAAGAAAGAATGTACCATATGCACTCAGAGATCGTGTCGACAAAGAGCTAAATACCTTGGAACAAGCAGGGATACTTACTCCCGTAGCCACAAGTGATTGGGGTTCTCCATTCCCAAACCAGATGGAGGTATTCGACTTTGTGTGGACTATAAGTGCGGTGTAAATGACAGAGTAGAATCAGCAAATTTTCCAATTAATCGCATTGAAGATATTTTAAGTAATCTCAGAAATTCTACGTATTTTTGGAAATTAGATTTATTTAAGGCATATTTGCATTTTCGAGTTGATGAACAAAGTAGTATAATTCAAACTATCTCGACGCACAGAGGAACTTATCGAATGAACAGACTAAGATTTGGTATTAAAACGGCTCCTTCTGAATTCAATAGAATAGTGACCCAAATCTTGCAAGGTCTTCCCAAGTGTGATACATATTTTGACGATATCATCGTGCACGGTGCCACAAAAGAAGAATGTGCTAAAAATCTCAGACTATGTTTACAAAGACTTTCTCAGTATAATTTACATTTAAACAAAGAAAAATGCTCATTTTTTAGAACTCAAATTGAATACTTAGGCTACATTATTGAAATGAATGCAATTAAGAAATCACCAAAAAAAGTAAAAGCAGTGTCGGAAATGCCGCATCCCACGAATGTAGACGAAGTACAAAGATTCCTCGGTATGGTAACATATTATTCAAGTTTTATCCCTGACTTCTCATCAATAACATACCCACTGCGTAAATTATTGAAAAAACAGCAACGTTTCTATTGGTCATCTTCCTGTGAATCATCATTTTTAAAATAAAAAAACTGAATTGTGAAGCGATCGTATATTAGTACCATATGATCCAACATTACCTACCGTACTCACTTCAGATGCAAGTCCAGTAGGGATAGTCTCAATCCTTAGTCACATTATTGATGGAGAAGAAAAACCAATCGCTTACGAATCAAGAGCTTTAACAACTTCCGAAATGAATTACAGTCAGTTAGATCGGGAAGCCTTGGCGATTGTGTTTGCAGTTAATAGATTTTACAACCATGTATATGGGAAGAATTTTTTATTGGTCACAGATAACGAACCGCTTGCAAGAATCTTCGGACATAATCGAGCATTGCCACAGATGACTTCCGCTCGCTTACTCCGTTATGCCTCTTTTCTATCAGGATTCGATTACACAGTCAAATATAAAACAGGAGAAGAAAATAGTAATGTTGATTGCTTGTCACGTGCACCTATCGTGCAAAAGTGTAAAACATTTGATATACTTATTAACGAGGAAGTCCAAAACCTATATTGTGAGTCACTATTTCAAATTTCAAACTTACATATTACTGCTGACACTATTGCTCAAGAAACTTCAAAAACATCGAATTGCAAAAATTTATAAAAACCTTAAATCTAACTCGGAAGATACACCATTTACTATCCTAGATAATATACTATTTAGAAAAGATAGAGTAGTAATACCAAAAATTCTTAGAAACGTGATTCTAAATGAACTACATGTCACCCATATAGGAATAACCAAGATGAAGCAACTAGCCAGACGTTATGTATATTGGCAAAACATAGATCGAGACATAGAAAACCTAGTAAACAGTTGTGAAGAATGTGCAAATCTTCGTAAGAATCCGCCAAAGGTTGCTATACACCCATGGGACGAACCAAGTGAAAATTGGGAACGTATACATGTAGACTACGCTGGACCTTTTGAAGGACATCACTTTTTGATATGTACCGATGCAAAATCAAAGTGGATAGAAATACGTATCCTTAGAAACGCACCTACAACAAATTCGACTATCCAGCTTTTAAAGGATGTTTTCTCAGTGCACGGTTATCCAAATACTCTCGTCTCTGACAATGCAACAATTTTTACAAGTACTGGCTTTAAACAGTATTGCATAACATGTGGAATTACACAGAAATTCATTGCTCAGGACACCCCGCAACCAACGGTTTAGCAGAACGGAACGTTCAAACTTCTTTTAAACACCGATTAAAAGCAATTACAAATGAAGAAGGAACACTCACCGAAAAAGTGCAGAAAATTTTATTTCGATATCGTGCCACTCCACTTGCTTCTGATAAAACTCCGGCAGAACTTTACTTAAATAGAAAAATTCGAACCAGATTAGATGCAATTTTTCCAAATCATCCGAAGAAATCTAATGTTAACATTTCCCACATACGTTCCTTATCAGTGGGGGAGAGAATTCAAGCTCGTATGTATGTTAACAACGCAGAAATTTGGCAGTTCGGGATAGTAACACGACGTTTGGGTTCTCGACATTATCTTATAAAATTAGACCACGGGCAAATTATCAAACGTCACATAAACCAGTTAAATTCAACAAGAGTGTCCTTGCCAAAATCCCGAATAAGTACAACAGAGAAGAATGGCAATGTTTCCAGGCAACCATGTGTCATTTTTGACGTACCCAGAATTGCAAGATCACAAGAACCATCAACAGCGGATGACGTACCACCAATGGAAGAAAGTTGGAACCACAACCGCTGCCGCTGCGTCGTTCAGAAAGAAGCCGTCGACCTCCAGCGTACTTAAGAGATTATACATTATAATTACTAAGGTAGAATTTTATACTTTTTTATGTTGATTGTTTTTCTAAAATAACCCAAATTAGTGGGGAGATTGTTGTAACATTATTATTAAGTACGGCTCTGTATAAGGAAGCAGCGCCAGCTAGGAGTAGAATATAAACATAATAGATAATGGCTGCATTACGCATTTTTTTAGTTGTCAAATTTATATTGTGTTTAACTTAATAAAAGATAAAACATCCAGACTTTTCAATTAATGTGAATCACAAGAAGAAACAAACCATTCAGTCACAACAGTATTATATAAAGTTATTGCAAAAAATGGCGATTATGCCCCAATCTTAAAAAGACAGAAGCTTCTTGATTTCATTTAAGTAATAATTTTAACCCAGTTTATCAGGGAGTAACTTTAGATACGTTTTTAATTTACAAAATATCATTTAGATAAAGTCAAACAAAAAATAGAAACTAGAAAGAATGTCATTAAAAAATTAGCTGGAACAACTTCCGTATAATTAGTGGAACCATTAAATCTTGTCCTCTCAATTGGCTTCCTGTTCTTTGTAATATTACTCTATTGAACATTCGACGAAAAGCTGCTCTAAAACGAGAATGGGATAAGTGCCAACTTAACAAAAACTTATTTATCTGGAATGATATTGAGAACCCTGCAACTAAAAGTCTTAAATCTCGAAGTCTTGTATGGTTGCAAGACTACTTAACTACGGCTTTTTCTGAAGTTGAAGAGTAGAAAAAATTATGGTCTGGAGTTGATGTTTTTAATAATTATTTTATTGATGATCCAACAATAGATACAAATCCCGGGCTTTGATCAAAAAGTAAAAATTTAGTGAAAAGTAAATCGCATAAGAACAGGACATTCAAAATGCAACTCTATGTTATTTAAATGGGGTGTCATTTTTAATCTTAATTGTGAATATGGAAACGAACCCAAAGATCGTTGCACATATTGTGGAGGATTGTCAATTAACAAAGTTTAGAGAAGGGTTTGTAAACGTTTATAATATAACGGCCGAAGCTGTATTATGTCTTACTAATCTGAAGGACATCTGAGGTTAAGCAATTATTTGTATTCTCTGTTCTGATTATCTGTTTTTTTCATTATTTTGTTTGCTATTTCTTTAACCTTATATTTTTTTCGTCATTTTCGTCACTAGCGCTTGGACTGGTCACTTACATGTCGTCATGCAATGGCTGTGCTGTTATATTTTATGTTCTTATTTACCTTCTATAATGTTTACGTTCTTAATTAATATTATTACATATGAATACAAAGGTGGACAAGGGTTGGGATGCCTAGGTTTTAGTGGTTTTCCTAAACTTTGAAGTAAATGCTTTGCCAAGACAAACCAATCCACAATTTGATCTTCTGGGGCACCATACATAACACTTACATTACTATACGAATAAATAAAACGGACATTTTTCAACTTGAAAATAATTTCCATCAATTTTTATTGGCCATTTTTATGTGAATATTTTTTAGCTCTAGATCGTAAGTTAAGTGGTTTTCGATATACATAGACGTTTACCTCGCTTAGTTGTCCACTTTATACACCGACCATGATTAGACTGTAGATCGTACAGGTGTAGCAAAACTTATAGTTTGCAGATCGTATGTTTTCAATATTCAGAGTAATAAATGTACTAAGTGACATAGAAAGAAGGACACCCAGTAATAATGAATTTATTTGAACAATTTTTGGTATACTAGTGTATACGAATTAGATTAGTAAACGATCACAATTTGATAAAAATTAAACTATTAACTTCTTCAAAAAACTTAATAATGTGTTGCCCTAGCAACATGAAGTCGTGCGTTGTCTTGTTGGAATGTGCTGTTGGGGATGGTCTCATAATAAGGTACAATAGCAATAGCTCCCCATACCATAACTCCAACTGTATGGTGCACATGCCAATTCACAGAAAATTGGGGATCTTGTCTTTCACCGCGCCATTTTCTCACCCTTGCACGACCGTCATGCATACCCAAACAGAATCTGGATTCATCACTAAAGACAATTGAATTCCATTCTTGATCCCAATTTGCCCGTTCTCTACACCAAGCTAGACGATAACGTCGATGCTCTAGAGTCAGTGGTAGCACAAAAAGGGGACGGTATGAAAAGAGCCCAAATGTTCTTATCCGTCTATTAACGGTTCGCATCCCAATCGGTCTTCCATGTTCTTCAAACCACTGGTCCGCAATCGCCCGTATAGAAGAGAAGCGGTCCCGTAAAGCCAATAGTCTAAGACGGCTATCTTCGCGTTCTGTGGTTCTTCGACGACATCCTGTACCTCTCGCTCTTCGTGTACGGCCCTCTTGGTTCCATGCCTGAACACAGACTGCCACAGTGTTTAAACTTCGTTGCGTTCTAGCGGCTATATTTCTCATAGACAAACCAGCCTCACGCAATCCCACAATTCTACCCCTATCAAACTCGCTTAATTGCCGAAAATTATGGCGTCTTCGCACTGGAGGCATTGTGATTGAATTAAAGAAGCTCTTTGAAATGCAATTTAAATCGCTTAAATGACAACTGTACTTACAAATGCTTAATTCATTGTTTTAGGGATACTTAATCGTAAGTGTTTTGAATGAGGTTAATAAAACAACCGCTAGGGCAATATGGTTGAAAAACTGATCGTTTTTTATATTAATATAAACAGATATATTCCCAAAAAAAATTTACAAAATATTCATTATTACTGGATGTTCTTCTTTCTATGTCACTTCGTATAATATAGAAGCATTTGCGCACTCTTTTCCAAGGAAAAGTTTTGATGCAGCAGTAATGCAACGACAATATCCTAGAACTTATAACAAGGGCATTAATGTTATTCAAAGTACTAACTTGATAATCAACAGTTTTAGCCTTATGATAAAATAACTTGAATATTGAAATAAGTAAACTTGAAATGACGAATTAAAATTGTCAATACAAAATATATTCGAAAATAACGTTTTAGGCGTCAGAATATTGACGGGTGCATACATTTCACAATGAATGAAATTCAATCGGTTAAATTATTAAATTTCGGTAGTGCTGTTTTTAGCATGTAACTGTAATTAAATGTGCTGGATGTTCCAAAATTTTATTAATTAAAGTAATTAAAACTAGAACTTACTGGCATTAAATATTCAATAGGATGGCAAATAATTTGCGTCGGATATAATAATAAAAACTTAACGATGTATTATTTATTAAAAGCAATTTTTGAGTTAGGCCATTATTTGATTCAATAACAAAAAATTTACGATCTATAAAAGCTTTAGTTAGGTCACCCAAACGCCATTAACAGGGTGGAAATCAAATACGCAGACGAAGTTTGAACAATGTTTCCATAATTATTATGAAGAATATTAGTTTTTGAGAGATTGTTATTACCCTATTTTTATGTCTAATTAAATGCGTTACCCTGAATCGATTGTTCGCAAATGAACGTCCACTCTCAAAGGAAAACGTACAAATTTGTAACTGTGTATGATGAATTATTATATTTGTAACAGTAATTAAATTTCTCGTTACAGAAAGCGTAATTTTTAGAACGAAATCAAAGTGAACCGCAAAGCATTGAATGAAGGAGAGTTTCGGTAGCAAGTATTTTTAGTAATTTTTCACTGTTTTTTTTTATCCCTTTAAGTAAAAAATTTACATTTCAATTGAGTTTTCTTAATTATAATGGTATTAAATCAGAATTTAAATAGTATTTAAAATGAAACCGACCAACCGCCTTCTTGTACAGTTGTATACGGCGCGTGAGTATACACCTCTGATGAGCTCATAATAAGAGCGAAATGCGCATCAGGTGTTCTTTCGTGAGTATATGCTACTGCACAGAAATCTTTGGCTTTATGGGCACGAGTGTGTTATGCATTCAAAGTTGTCGCTTAGATAACGATTTGCATTAAAACATTCAATCGTCGTTAAAGTTATCTGTTGGCATTACTTATTTTGTTCTATTTATACGTGTCCCTATTACACGAGATGTCGTAAGACACACATTTCACTTAAAATGAAACCTTATTCCAAAATAAAACTTACTAACCATATTTTTATTGTTAGATATTAAACATCAGAGTGAATATTTTTAAAAATATTATGAACGGTAATTTTGTTAAATTACGGTTAAGTTTTCAGGATTCAGTTTAGTTTTAATTGTTAGTTCTGTTTGAGTCTTAATGTTTTGCCACTTACTACAATTAAAGAAAGTGTGCTATTTGTCTTCTCTTAAAGCGCTGTAAGTATGCATTAAAGCATATATAATAGATAGTTTCACCGTGATGTCTATTGAACCAAGGGTCACTTCCGGGATGAGTTTTTTAGTCCAACTTCCAGTTTGTGTGTTATGCAACCATTCGAATTCCCATTTCATGAGAGTTGACTTTCTTGCAGTTACTTAGGTTTCTTTTTTGTTGGTGTCTTTTTCATAGTGTTCAAAAGCCAAGAGTCCGAGTAGTATTGTTGACGCGATAACAAGAAAAAGTGGGGTTCTTTTTTTACCTTATTTTGGATTTTCTTTGAAATTTATTTAAAAGTTTTTTATACTTTAGGCGTAACAGCCATTTGGCTCAGATTGGAGCAAAATTTAAAACCACACAGTTTGCTACCTGTGATAGGATTTGACGTTTGCTCGATTTCACTATATCTTTTTTAGTAAATAGTTTGTTTAGAGCTCTAATGTATTTCTTGCTTTTTCTAAACTTCTCATTATGCAAATGCTAATGTTTGAGTTATGGCCAATAGTACATCCAAGATATTTGATTTCGCGAACGTTGGAATTTTGTTCTCCTCCTATACTGACAGGAACCAATTTGAGTTCGATTCTAACGGCCAAAATTAGTACTTCACTCCTATTTGTTGCCAAACGTAATCCAATATTGTCAAGACATTTTTCAATTATTGAAACGGCACGGTTAGCTTTTCTTTCCTGTGTTTGCTTGGTTATGTCGCAAACAACAACAAGACCTAAATCGTCAGCGTATGCGACGGTATTAGCACCAGTTGGTAATTTACAATTTACTACATCATTATAGAGAACGTTCCATCGAGTAGGGCGAAGAATAGAACCCTGGGAACTCCGCTTCATATGGGTAGCATTTTGGTCTGATTAATTAGAAACGATCGTTGAAAAAGGTAGCACTTTATAATATCGATGTGGTACGCGTTTACATTATTTTTAACCAATGGCCTAATAATACTTTTCCATGGTGCTTTGTTAAACGCTTTTTTGATGTCCAATGTGATCATGATGACATACTTCGGAACTTTTTGCATAAAAAATGTTTTCAATGTTCGTTCGTTCAATGTCTGAGTCTGAGTCTGAGTAGACACGTTTTATCAAACTCCGTCTTGAAATCCAATTTTAACGGGCAATTAGTAAAAAAAATTCTGATTTTTCGTTCATAGTTGTATTAATGTTTTAAGCACTCTTCTGTGAAAAAATTATGTATGAAACTGTAGAATTAAAGTGGTAATTAACATATTTATTTAAACAAGTATTATGTTACAAAGTTCGCATATTTCAATTGAATGTGAAAACATTTTTCTGTTAGAACCTCTGGTTATCTCTACGTGCAGTGTATTGTGTTTGTTTTACTTTTGCAATGGCAAAAAGAAATTACAAAAATCAGGATCGGATTTATTGGAAGCTACTACCGTAAGTGATTTGCCTGTAATTGATAACGAAGGATCAAGTGAAAAAATGAAAAATCTTTTGGATAATCTCAGAATCGGTATAAAAAAAGATTTTAATGAGTCTTTGACTAACTTAAGAAGTGACCTTCAAGTAATTAAGGATAAGACTGAGGCAAATGCTACGGAAATTTCAAAATTAGAATTCAGATTAGATCTTGAGGCGCACGGTCGTCGGAAAAATTTACCTCTGTTTGGAGTCGATGAACTGCAAAATGAAAATACTGATCAAATAGTGTTAAATATAATCAATTCAACTCTACAGGTGAAACTTCATCTATATAATATAAGTCGGTGCCATCGTTTGGGTGGTTCACAGGCGAGATCTCCGAGACCAATAATTATAGTATTCGATACATACCGTTCTCGCGACCTTGTGTTTCGTGCGAAGAAATTGTTAAAAGGTTCTAAACTAGTAATACGTGAAAATTTAACAAAACTGCGCTTATGTGCTTTTAAAAGTGCTATTAAGAAGTTTGGAATGGAAAATGTCTGGACAAGAGATAACTGTTTATGGTGGAAGCTAGATGGAAAAATTTATAAGGCTAATGAGGAAGATTTAAAAGAACTCTGTCGTTCATAAAACATTCATTTTCATTTTGGTCGTTTTGTTCTTTGTTCAGCTATAGGTATGCTTTTATTTTTTATCGAATAACATTAAATTTCAGGGGGCTTTTGTTTTCCATATGTAAATATGTTTGTATTTTACTTAAACAAAATTTAATTTTTAGATGGTATACTTTCTTTGTTGTAAATAGATTAGTAACATTTTTATTTTATGCTTTGTATGGTCTAATTTGTTTGATTTATCAATCCAAATTTTTAATTATCTTAACATTGTAATGATGTAGAAAATGTTGATAAAACAATAAGATAATTTAGAAAAGTTTATCGGTATAAACGTCAGAATATCTTAGTTCTCATGTAGTATAAAATGTTTTCATTTTTAATAATTAGGTATAATACAATTTTTAATTTCATCTGAGTTAAAATTTTCTTTTACAGTTTAATTTTTCTAAAAAAAAATTTAAATTTTATGAGACGGGTTCGACAGTGAAGAACAGTTGGTGCTGGAATTTATTGATGAAGTACTTGACATAGATAGCATCAGTGTAAATAACAGAGATATTTGTTATAAGTCAATTTCTGATTTCCGATTTAAATATAATACTAATATTTGTATTTTTCATACCAACATTCGTAGCATATCCAAAAATTTTAATTCTCTGCAAGAATATATAACATTTTTGATAATATATTTGACGTAATAATTTTGTCTGAAGTTTGGTATAGTCTTGATCTTCAATTTTTAATTTAGATAATTATGATCTCTATCACAATCATAGTCATATAAATAAAAGTGATGGAGTGATTGTCTATTGTAGGAAAAATATTTTACAAAATTATAAGGTTATTGATGTAAAGAATTTAAAATTTTTGAGAATCACCATAAAAATAAACCATCTTAAAGTTGCCATTACCTCAATATATAGATCTCATTCTTATTGTACTACAGATTTTTTAATTTCTCTCAAAGATTATATGAGGGATCATATGCAAAGTAATTTTGAAATATTAGCGGAGAGATACAAATATTGATATCTTAAAACACGATCGTTTAGCGGAAGAATATTTAAATTTGATAGGCGAGTTTTCTCTTTATCCTTGTATTAAAAACGTTACTAGGGTTGATAAAACATCTGAATCCTGTATTGACCACATTAACATCAAAACATTTATCAAAAATGACAATATCTTACCCATTATTTGCAAAAGTAAAATTACAGATCACTACCCGGTTATAGTGAACATTAGGGATAACAAAAATAAAATTACTAACGATACAGGCAGTAATGAAGATAAGTATTGGAAATCCAAAAAATAATTAATTATGATAAATTTTACAAAAATTAAAAAGTATAAAATGGACTTTTGCATCTGAAACATCTATTGACTTAGCTGTTTCTCAATTTTCAGATACGTTAAATAAGGTATTATCATCCTGTATGTTTACTAAAAAATTTAAAGTAAAAAACAGTGCAAAAAAACCGTGGATTACCAATATAATTTTAGAACATATCGCGGTAAGGGATATATATCACAAAGAATTTTAAAAGATAAACTCAATGAAGCTAAATTCATACAATATAAAAAACTGAGGAATTCAATAAATAATATGATTAAGAGAGAAAAAAACAAATATTTTAAATCTAAAATTTCTAAAGAAACTGATTCAAAAGATATCTGGATGTATACCAAACAAGCAGCTAATTTAAAAACAAAAAGAATACAATTAATATCATTAAAATAAAAACTGAAAATAATATTCTTATTGAAAATGATACTGACATTGCTAGTGAATTCAATAATTATTTTGTTAATATTGCTGAATCTTTAACAAATTACATAAAAACTAGCGATAGCTATAAACTTAAATTTGAAAGATTAAATCAAAATTTATTTTTTTACCCATCATTGAAGATGATATTATACTCACTATCAAAAATTAAAAACTACTTCCTCAACTGGTTCTGATGGAATTAGTAACAAAATTTTAAAACTATGTGCTACTATTATTTCTAAACCTTTGTCAATTATTTTTAATAGATGTTTAGAGGCAGGTTATTTTCCTAGAGCTTATAAAGATACAATTATTATACCTCTTCACAAGGGAGGAGCCACCGAATTACTTACTAATTACAGACCTATAGCATTGTGCTCTAATATTTCAAAAGTTTTTGAAAAAATAATAAAAACTCAACTGGTAAACTTCTTAACTAAATTTAGTATCCTATCTTCTCGTCAATTCGGATTTAGAGAAGATAGAGACACGACAGATGCTTTGGCTTTTCTAACAAGAAAAATTTATAAAAATATGGATAATTCTAGATGCTCTATTGCTGTATTTTTAGATTTAGCCAAGGCATTTGACTGTGTCAACTATTCTATCCTTTTGATAAGCTTGAACATATTGGTATCCGTGGTACATCCTTACATTTTTTTCAGAGTTATCTAAGTGACAGATATCAATGTGTTAGAGTAAATAATAAAATAAGTACATCTCTTAAAATTAAATGTGGAGTTCCACAAGGAAGCGTTCTTGGGCCAGTTTTGTTTAATATTTATATCAATGATTTATTGATTCTTTTCAATGATGTGGACATTTTAGCGTATGCTGATGACACAGTTTTGTATATCGGTGGTTCCACTTGGGATTATGTTATGTTATCTGCTTCAACTAAGCTATCAGCAATAAAATACTGGCTAGATAACAACTGTTTAACTTTAAATTATAGTAAAACTAAGTATTTGCCGTTTTCTTCTTATGCTTGTAATTTACTTACGAACGAGCATATTGTTGTTCATAATGTTAATTGTAACAGAAATAGTTGTACATGTAATATAAACATAGCTGGGGCTACATCTATAAAATATTTAGGTATATTTTTTGATTCAAACATGAAATGGGATGTGCATATTAACCAATTAGTTACTAAACTAAGAAGATACATATATTTATTTAGAACTCTTAAACATACATTTGAAATTAAAATTCTGCGTATACTATATTTTGCATTTATCCAGTCTTCATTGAGTTATGGAATACTTATTTGGGGTGGCGCTTTGACAACTCATCTATCAAAGTTAGAAATAACACAGAAATTAGTATTGAAAATTATTTACAATAAAAATTGTTTTTTTCTAGCGACGCTTTGTTTCGAGAAGTAAATGTTTTTGATGTAAAACAATTGTATTTTATATCTATATCAAAGTTTTTGCATAAATCTGGGTATAATGATATTTGTGTTCCCACTCACTCATATGATACTAGACTGAAAGATAACAATCTGTCGTACGTAATATCAGCAAGAAAAAGTGTAGGTCAATCTAATTTCTTATATTACATTCCACTTGTTTATAATTTTACATTGCAATATTATGATTTTGATTTTATAGCAAATTTATCTATGTACAGCTACAAAAATTGATTAAAAAATTCTGTTTTTTAATTCAAGACAACAAATTTCTTTATTGTTGAGTAAATAAAATAGTTAACTTCATTTTAAATTTAACATTTTTTAAATACAACATTGTTAAGTTTTTTATATTCATCACTGGTGCTATCGTATATAATCAATAAAAATATTAAACAATTTGTTCTTTTCTGAATTTCTTTGCTCAGATTTTACAATATAATCAAGCATATGTTCACAGCGTCAAATTTCATGATATTGGAACTTAGCTGGAACTATGCTCACTCTGTTGATTTCTTCTTTTTTATATATTAATTTATTTTCAATTATTCGGTTTTCCATTTTTTTTCTATGTCACATTTATTCATGTTTTTTTCCTGTACTTTATTTTTCTGTTGTGTATTTATACATGTATTATGTAAATGAATAAATGGTTATTATTATTATTATTATTATTATTATTATTATTATTATTATTATTATTATTATTATTATTATTATTATTATTATTATTATTTATTAAACTTACAAGTAGGGATTTCACACACCCAAATCATTACGATCCAGTTCCAGAGCTCACTCATATCGTGGTCATTGAAGCCGCAAATAAAATCAAGAACAGGAAAGCCCCTGGTCCAGATGGCATTTCTTCGAAAGTAGTAAAATATGTAGCGCTTGCAATACCAAACACACTTAAACCATTCCTCAATGCACTATTGCAAGATAAAAAAAAGCGCCAACTTGGTACTTATTAAAAAAAACAAACACCTTTGAAATACGCTATCGTTCAATTAGTATTTTAAATACAATAGCCAAGCTTTACAAAAGAATTATAAACTCGCGTTTTTTAGATGAGATAAACCAAAACGGAGGCACATGTAAAAGGCAATTTGGTTTCAGAAAACTTTACTCAACAGTAGACGCAATCAGAACAGTTCTTGATATTTCAAAAAAAGCCTCCATAAGGGGCTAGGGTCCCTGGCAAAAATCTTTAGTATTATTACCAAAGGATAACCATTTACATCATATGGTTGAAGATGTAATGCTTGATAAAACAGTCAAAAAAATTCCAAATATTCTTACAACATTTAATTTTCTTAATACGTAAGCTAGCTTAGTAATACATTTACTTACAAACATTTTTATAATGTTTTATAGTAGATGACGCAATTCGTCAAAAAGTGACTAGATTATAAGCCGTTTTTAGAAAAAAAAGAACTAGTTAAAGTACACTAAATAAGAAGTGAGGTGAAATATCTTCAAAATTAAAATATTTGGACGCTTTATTAAATACGCAAAACAAGGTTAAACATTTCAAATCACAAAAATCAAGAAGAACCAAATTTTGATAAAAGGACAAAAATGAATTCTCCAGAACTAGAAGCTAATAATAATGAACAATCGTAAATAATTTCAGAAACAAACAATATTTAGAAATATAGATAAAACTAAAATACCTTACAGTGATAAATGGTTTGTTTCACCACAACCAATGAGTAAAACACCAATTGTGTGGGTTGAGAAGGCACCTAATTGCATATAATATAAAGTCCTCGATGTCTTAGGCTTCAGTGATAAATATCTGTTCGAAAACGAATTCTCCTGGCCAAATATGTAGGGGATCTAAAGATTCAAACTTTATGAATAAACAGAGCAAGGTATAACAAATGTCTACTCAACAAATTTCATCATCCAGCAAAAATAAACAAACACCAAATTTTGAACTTTTTCAATTTATTCAACTGATATTTTATCTAAATAAGCATCGTATAGAACATCACAGATGCTCATATCAAGTCATCGCATACATTTTTGCGTGTCGATGTAGACATTAAATAGCGGATATTCATATAAAACATAACATGCTTCCTTAAACGTAAGTTGTTTAAATGAATGCAACATTTGTAAATTGTAAAATTTTCTAACTAATAAACAATTACCAAGTTTTATTGGAGATATTCTCAAAATTGCTTGGAATAAAATATGTAGTCTGAGATGTAAAGATGTCATTGTTGGAAAGTATATAGTGTAGCTGCGAATTGTCGGCATATAAATAATATTTGCAACAGTGTAAATACGTAAATAGATTACTTGTAAATCGTAAATAATAAAGATTCTAAGAATGAACCCTGTGGTATGAATAATCTTCAGATCTGAGAAATTGTCATTTAGTTTCGTTATTGGTGCCTTATTAACTAAATAGTTTTTTTGGCCTCCTGACGTGTACACATCAAATTAACATTAAAACTACAAACCTTGAAACGTCATGATTACGTACAGTGCACGCACAGCGTGCGTAAAAATTACCCAAATATTGACAATTGACAGCAAAATATTTGTTAATTTTAGATTTTCACCATTGAAAAGTCGTCGGCCAAAAAATTTAATAGTAAAGTATTGAAATCATAGTATTGTTTATTTATTTATTTGTATAGTAATTTTTAATATTGTATTGTAGGTGTTATGTATAGTGCCCCAGAAGATCAGTATAAATCTATATAGTGTGGTGACGAAACCGTGTGCAATTGTGGATAGGTTCATCTTGGCAAAGCATTTGCTTCAAAGTTTAGGAAAACCACTAAAACCTAAACATGCCAGCCATTATCCAACTTAAAATTCATATGTAATAATATTAATTAAGTGTGTAAACATTATAGAAGGTAAATAAATAAAAACATAAAATATAACAGCACAGCCATTGCATGACGACTTATAAGTAAGTAAGCAAGATGCTTACAAATATCACCTAATCTCTAATCATATAAGAATCATTTCTCACATGCTCTAAGCATGCTTTTTTAAAATTAATTAATGTCTGTGTTTTTTTAGTTTCCTCAGGTAGTTTAAGCCCTTATAATATTAATTTTTCTGTAGCCCAAAACTATTTAAATTTCTAGTGTTATATTGATGTATATTAAGAAAATAATCGAAAAACAGATAATCAGGACAGGGAATACAAAATATTGTTAACTTTAGATGTCCTTCAGATTAGTAAGCCATAATACAGCTTCGTCCGTTAAATAAAATAGCTAAAAGTAATTCGTGACTAATTGTGTCAAATGCTTTCGAAAAATCTAATAACATCTTGATTGACTTTATGAGAAAGCAATATATCATAAACCACAGCCGACAATATATTTGACATTCGACCATTTTTTTGTTGTTTAAATACATTAATATACAACGTAAACCAAGTCGTTTGTTTTAGATAAGTAATTTTGAAGTACAGTATTACATTATCACACAAATTATTAAATGAATTCACTTTCAACAGTTGTCCTACTACCTCAAACCGACCTTAATGACTAAACTTGATGTTAAGAAAAAAAAAATAAAATTTTGTCGTACATGAGTGTTTTTATGAATTAAATAAGGCCTAAAACACACATCTTCCAAATGAATAACTGTCACTTACCAGAGAGATCAATGGTAAAATGATAATTATTATTATTAATTATACTTTTTGTATGAATATTGACATTTAAATAAAAAAGGTAAGTAATAATATATTGTGTAATAAATATTTTTTTCTTCAAGCGACAATAAAACGTCATATTATTGAACTACTGGCAGACGCTAAAAATTCTTTTTACTGTCTAGACATTAAAAGTAAAACAGTTATTTTGTTTCCACAACTATTTAGAGGTTGGTACCTCGGTTATGTCATATTATAAATGTAACAGTAAAGTACCAACTTGATTCGTCGAGAATAAAAGTCACTATAAGACTCGAAAATCTCGAAAATTTGAAAATAACACATGAAAACTAGCAATAAACGCTTGAAGAAAAAATAATATATTTCACTTGGAGTTAAAAAATATAATTGTTTCGCTTAATTTGCTGTCTCGGCTAACACCTCGCCAGCAAACTTTTAAGCTCAACAATTATATTGTTTAACTCCTAGTAAAATAATCTACTATTAAATTGTTTACGCAAAATTTACGTACAAACTAGGGAATTATTTTTACTCAATTTCTATGCAATTGGCTAATTAAGTTATATATTTTACCGTCATTATAAACATTTACAAAATACTAGTAAAATTGTGTGAACTGAGTGGAGTTTTGTAAAAGTAAATACTACCCATCTTTCGCTAATTAGGGTTTACAACTTTGTAATGTTTACTAACATCTAACTTGAGTAAATTACATTGTTATATATTTAAATAAATTGTAACAAAGCAAACTGCACCTAGTAATAGCCCCACCTACAATATTACTTAAGAATTAAACTTTACCTACTGTTAGTAACAAAATCTAGTATTCACGTGGCAATTTCGTTCACATTTAAATTATTTTACGTAATTGTAAGTTTGTATTTAAATTACAAAAAAAAACAATATTGCGACTTCTTCCAGGGGTGTAATATACAAGGTGACACAGGAAAGTGGGTACAGTCAATATCTTTTTTCCTATTGAAGATAAAAATTTGAAATTTGAAGCGTTTACTAAAAACAACCTTTTGAGTTTAATGGGATAAAAATGATTTTTGTGTCACTTCCAGTTAGAACGGACACCCGGTATTTTTTGACATTTTCGAAATCAACGAATCATTTTACATACGGTTTGACTATTTTTGAAAAAATTTTCGCAAAAAAATTTTTTAAATTAATTTTTAGGAAAAAAATTAAACGCCGCCTATAGTCAAAACTCATTAAGAACTTTCTAGTTATGCCTAGAAAAATTAGAAACCCCAATTTTTTAGCATGGGAATTAAGTTAAACCTTTTTAAAGTTTCCTAAATCACTTTTATCAAATTTACTCAATTTTTTCAAATGTAAACATGCCGGGTACATCAGACGATAGGAGTAAAGACCATTTTTTTCCAATTTTTTGACACCAAACTTTTAAAAATTGGCCGAGAAATAAGATCACAGTAAAAAAAATAAAAAATTTAAGGTATGCAATCATCATAAAATAACTCCTAGAAAAAATTGCAACTTTTGGATTGTAAATTCTTTTTAAAAAATATTCTGTGACTCTGAAAAGAACCGTTTCGTGTTGGCATAAACCGTTTACAGCAATTGTTTGAAGTGACCACCATTTTGAGCAAGACATTCCCCGACTCTTCTGGTATTTTTTTCTGCTACTCATTCCAACATTTCTGGAGTAACGGCGTTAAACGCATTTAAAATGCGTTTTTCCAATTCAGCAACATTGAAAACTGGTGTAGCATAAACAATACCCTTGATGTGACCCCACAGATAAAAGTCAAGAGGAGTGAGATCTGGGGATTGTGCTGGCCAACGCACTGACCCATGAGCAGAGACGACATTCTCTCCAAAACTTTCCAACAAAATGCTGCGTGACGTCTCTACGATTATGGGGCGGAACACCATCTTGTTGAAGAATCATTTGGGGTAACAACCGTAAAGGCAGGTTATCCAGTGCTTCCTGGATTTGGTTTCGTAGGAAACCCAAATACCGAACTCCAGTCAGCGTGTCTTGGAATAAAATCGGACCGACAATTTGGTTTCTAAGAATCCCTGCCTAAACATTGACTCCAAATCTTTCTTGAAATCGACCAGGTCTAATAATGCGCCTGTTGTTTTGTGACCAATATCTGCAATTCTACCGATTAAACATGGCATTATTACAAAACCTGGATTCATCCGTGAACAGAATTTTTTTTACAAAATCGTTATCGTTATGCTTGTTTAGTAGAAGCCAAGTACAATAAACCCGTCTTCTGTCTTCATCACCATCGTACAAATGCTAGTGTAAATTGTACTTAAACGAGCGATAATTATGCTTCTTCAGAATTTGACGCACAGTTTCTCTTGACGCATCCACCTCCAAAGCAATCTCTCTTAACGACGCCGTAGCATTCATATTAACAAACGCCAGCACGTTAATTTCCAATTCCAGCTTTCGAAGTACGTAAAAAATGGTTGGCGTCTACCGGGAAACCGCTCTGCGTAGAGTTGTTGCGCTTGACGGCCGTTCTTCCTACACTCGCCAACTTTTCATTTTGGGAATAGCCCCTATTATCATTAATGTTATTTATAATGATAACTTAGTGAATATATTATTAATTATCAACAACAATCAAACTATAAAAACTTTTTAAAGTGCAAATTCAAAACGGGAATGACAATCTGTTTTGATAAATAAATTGATAGTGCCTACGTTATACCTTGCTGCTTATCTGACCACTTCATGCAAGTAGTTACTTGTGTATTAGACAATCTTTCTGGACAAGAAACAAAAAAATATGTTTATAAAAGAAACTATACAAATGAAACTAATATTGCTAAATTTCAACAACTATTATTAAATGAAACGTGGAATAAAATTTACTCTGCAGATAATCTTGATGGCAAATTCAATTTATTCATTACTAGATTTACAGAAATTTTTAATAATGCGTTTCCAATCGAACGAATAAAAGTGACTAAGAAAAATTTTAAAAAGAAGCCATGGTTATCAAAAGAGATCATAAATAGAGGCATTTTTCTTAGAGATCTTTTTCAAATTTGTAGTGAGTCAAGTGATCAAAATCTCCTTCATATTTATAAATCTCTGGTAGTCAAGCATAAGAAGGCAATTTCCTTAGTAAAAAAGCAATTTAATAATAAAAAGTACTTTAATGCTACAAATAAATCAAAAAGGCGTCTTACCCAACTACTTTTTGTGATAATTCAGGAAATCTTATTTCTGACTACAATTTGGCAGCTAACGTATTCAATGATTTTTTTGTAAAATCCTTTGACGGCGCTGCAAATAATAAGCATTCTGACAAATATTGTAAAGCTTCTTATGATGAAATGATTTTGGATCCAATTACATTACCTGAAGTTTGTACAATCATACGTAAAAGTTGTAATAAGAATTCTTCTGGAATTGACGGCATACCCTGCTTTCTTTTAAAACATGCTGAAAATTATATTGCTCATATACTGACCGAACTTATCAATGACTCCTTTAGAGAAAAAATTTTTCCTAGTAATCTAAAAACTGCTCTTGTTGTGCCCGTATACAAGAAAAATGATAAATCCAAAGTTGAAAACTACAGAGCGATCTCTATTTTATCGGTCTTTTCAAAGATTTTGAAAAAGCTTTTTATCTATGACTTATTCAGTATTTGAACACCAACAAAATTATTTCAGCCCAACAATTTGGTTTCCGGGCAGGTTTCTCTACTGAACTTGCTTCCGTGGCTGTTACAACTGAAATTATCAAAAAATTGGATTAAAATTAAAAGTAGGAGGTATTTTTTATGATTTTACGCAAGCTTTCGACTCGGTCTCCCACCGTATTTTATTAAATAAATTGGCTCAGAATGGTATAACTGGTGACGCACTTTCGTGGATAGCTTCATACCTCACAAACCGTTCTCAAAAAGTAGTCCTAAGAATAGAACCAGGTCGGGAATTTCACTCTCAACAGCTTGACCTTTGCAATGGTGTACCTCAAGGTAGTGTTCTTGGACCGGTTCTATTTCTAGTATTTATAAATGATATTTTTAAGAAATTTTGCGCTGATTATACCATTTTGTATGCCGATGACACATCGGTTATTTTATCGGCAGACTCGTACAATGAGTTAAGTTTAAAAGTCAACAATTGTATGAGATCAATGCAAGACTATTGCGCCGTTAATAGCCTTAAATTAAATATAAGTAAAACAGAAATTGTTCTATTTTCTGCTAACTATTGTTCTTCCAGCTTGTTAGTAAGATTCAATAGAAAAAGCGTACCTAATAATTTTGTTGTCAAATTTCTGGGAATACAGATGGATCAGAATATGACCTGGTTTGATCAAATAAGTAAACTGACAAAGGTATTATCGTTGCAATGTTTTGTATTGAGTCGACTCAGGCAGGTTGTAACTATGGATATATTGCTTTCTTACTATAATGCTAATGTTTACTCTATTTTAAGCTATAACATATTGTGCTGGGGATGTTCCCGTTATCTGATTGAATTATTTTTAGTGCAAAAACGAATTGTTCGTACAATAACGTTTAAGAAGTTTACAACGTCGTATAAAAGAATATTTTCTGAGCTCAATATCTTAACTTTACCTTGTATTTACATTTTAAGGCTATTGTGTATGTTAAAACACATATAAATGATTTTTCTACAGCTGGTGACAATGAGCGATACCACTTTTGATTCGGATACAATATTAATATTCCCTGCCACAGGTTAGCGTTAACTAGTAATAGTTCCTACATTCTACCAATTAAATTATTCAACCATTTACCTCTTAAGCTAAAAAATTTGAGCAATATTAAACATTTTAAAAGGCAATTACAAGTTGTGCTGTCAAAAAAGCGTTTTATTCTGTACAAGAGTACCTCAGTTGTGACATAAACCTTGACAATTTTGTTTAATGTTTGTTATATCTGAATGTAATGTTAGTATTATGTTTATGATGTTGTTTATTTATTTAACTATATTTATCCATATATATATATATATATATATATATATATATATATATATTTGACTGTTTCCTATACACTGTTTGTGTCTCTAAGGAATAAATTATTATTATTATTATTGAGTTTTAGAAACCGCGACTTTCTTTTGTTTCCCGCGTTGCTAAGCTGTCAACAATTCCAAGGGTTACTATTTTTTTTGTTCGAAATGTTCTTATTGTTTTTGGTCCATTCATTGTTGTTATTTTAATTTGTATTTTTTTTACTGTAATGTTATTTCTCGGCTGATTTTCAAAAATTTGGTGTC
Organism: Abscondita cerata; assembly: GCA_030710515.1. Classification (NCBI taxonomy): domain Eukaryota; kingdom Metazoa; phylum Arthropoda; class Insecta; order Coleoptera; family Lampyridae; genus Abscondita; species Abscondita cerata. The sequence goes on along the minus strand of JALBCR010000792.1, from coordinate 36,700 downwards.
AAAAAATTGGAAAAAAAATTGTTTTCACTCCTATTTGATGTACCCGGCATGTTTACATTTGAAAAAATTGAGTAAATTTGATAAAAGTGATTTAGGAAACTTTAAAGAGGTATAACTTAATCCATGTGCTAAAAAATTGGGGTTTCTAATTTTTTTAGGCATAACTAGAAGGTTCTTAATGAGTTTTGACTATAGGCGGCGTTTAATTTTTTAAAATTAATTAAAAAAATTTTTTTTTGGAAAATTTTTTTCAAAAATAGTCAAATCGTATGTAAAATGATCCGCTGATTTCGAAAATGTCAAAAAATACCGAGTGTCCTATTTAAAAATCCAAAATTTGGGTCACTTCCGGTCTAACTGGAAGTGACACAAAAATCATTTTTATCCCATTAAACACAAAAGGTCGTCTTTAGTAAACTCTCCAAATTTAAAATTTTTATCTTCAATAGGAAAAAAGATATTGACTGTACCCACTTTCTTGTGTCACCTTGTATTGTGTTCATTATGAACTGAACCTAAAACCAAACATAATCAGTTAATTAATATAATTAAAAGCAACATACGATTTTTTTCTAGATTTAGAATAAAAGGAATTACTACTTTTTTATTTTTCACGTTCTATTTAATCTTTAGAATGTATACAAATTGAATTTTACATTTTAATCTAAAAACGAGAACGAAAAAAAAGAGCAATCGGGAATAATTGGGGTCGTTATTACTCGTGTACAAGCAATTGGTATTATGGTCAATTATATGCACGTCAGGAAATGTTACTTTAAAACGACAAAATTTTTGTAATTAAATTAAGGAAAATAGCCGTATTTACTTTTCTATTACGGGTAATTTCGTATGTACATCACGAAATTAACTTATCTTGTGGAATCTGTAAAATAGTGACTAGATTTATAAGTGGTGCTTGAGAGAAGCAAAATTTAATGGGGTATGTTATTGGATGGGTACAAGGTAATTGCTGTTTTATTTAAAAAATTGCCGTTTGTAAAGTGTTATTAATAACCGCGTAATAATTTGCACATTTTTTTCAGATCCTTTTGTATAATTGTAAATTTTAGGCTTGCATATAAAAGTAAATGTTTGTAGATGGAAGTGAAGATATATAAACATGAAACAAAAAAAACCTTCTAAATTGATTTTAGTATTTTCGGAACCGACGTGATATTGATTTATTGGTGATAATTTTACAAATAAGCTCTTTATCTATAAACAGAAAACTTGTAAAATAAATGTGTATCTAAAAAAACCTGATTAAGAAAATTTGAGAAAAATATGTAACCTGTTAAGAGTTTCTGGTACGTAAAAGATCCTGTTATCGTAATTCTTTTATTACAATTTTACATTCTCTACTCTAATGAAATTATTACGATACAAATTCTGCACCAATAGAAATACACCGTTGCTTATTGCACTTGTGACTAGAGTATCATGGCTATAAGTTAAACATTAAATATACTAAATTTGACAATTTGTAACTAGGAGTGTGACCGATGCTACCATGGTTACCATTTTCAAAACAAAAGTTGAAACAAACTCACAAGGGACAAAAACTTTAACTTTTCGTAACTAGTTAAGAAAAGTGGACCATTTTGACACTTACTTTGAGTACGAAAAGTGTCCCATTTGTCACGGAAAATCCTAATACAAGTACAAACAAAGTTTTGAAAAATTAAAGGATTAGTTAAACGACTGTGGGAAGAATACTTAAGGAAAACCACCATCATCCGTATCACATTCAACTACACCAACATTTCACAGAAAACGTTTATGATCAACCTTTAAGTTTTTGTGAATGAACTTTAGACAATTATTAGCAGACAGATTACGTATGTAACACTTAGGCATAGGACACCCTTATACTATTTAAAAAAAGATTTTTTCTTAACGTTACGGATTACTGAAATTTTTCCGTTTAAAATAAGGCTCATATTACATATTAAATAATCCAATAATTAACCCGTAAATTCTGAAAACCCTGTAAAGAGATGTTTAACATTTAATCATGGAATACATTCATCAAATATCCAACTATTTAAACGTAAAAGTAAATTTGTTATGATTTGTTGGATTAGAAGATATAGAATTTTTTTTAATACTCCATATTTTAAGAAAAATTTATTCAAAACACTCTGTATTTAGGTATAGAGAACCTTTATGATAGTATACTTTATTTTTTACTGCAATCATATAAGGGGCAATAAAATACCGGGTGTCCCATAAGAAAATATATCACTTTGATGAATATTTTCAAATAATTTTAAAATGTAAAATTTATCAAAGCGCAAGCTACTAAAAAACAAAATTTGTAAAATACAGCGTGTTTCAAAAGGACTTTACAACTTTAAAAATTCGTATAATGTTTATCAAACAAGGTACAGAGCTGGTTTTGGTGTTGTTTTAAAGGAGAACACTTCAAGTTTTGACTCGCGTAGTCCGCTAGTGCCTGGTCGCGCCGCACCAGCGCTAGCGGCAGTTACGTCAAAGATGGCTGCCTTCACCGGACCCAAACGTGCTAGCTGTGTGTTTTGGTTTGAAGAATCGAAGTCTGCGACAACAGTTCAGCGTAATTTTCGTACCAAGTACGCTAAAGATCCTCCTAGTAGGCCTACAATTTATGAGTGGCATAGATGTTTTGTAGAAACAGGGTGTTCAGTAAAACATACAAAATCCTCAGGTCGTCCAAGCACATCTGACGAAGTCGTTGAGCAAGTGAGACAAAGTTTTGTCAACAGCCCTACGAAATCGACCCGGCGTGCATCTCGTGAGCTTCAAGTCCCACATACGACAGTTTGGCGAGTGTTGAGGAAACGTTTGCATTTGAAACCATACCGATATTCGCTTGGAATAACCAACGGAAGTCACATAGAACATCTGTAATTTAAGGTAAAAAAACTTGAAGTGTTTTCCTTTAAAACAACACCAAAACCAGCTCTGTACCTTGTTTGATAAACATTATATGAATTTTTAAAGTTGTAAAGTCCTTTTTGAAACACCCTGTATATGTGAATATTAATTTCAGAACTTACGGACACAAATTGACAAATCTGCTATTTAGATCTAGTAGCTATATACTTTTTTGATGTTACGTCATGTGCACATATGTAACAAACTAACTAATCTATTGAGAATAATCACACCCAATAGATGGCACTCAAAATGACATTTTTCTACTGTACTTCGGGAGCATACGTCACTTTTGACAGTGAGAAACACAAATCACAAATTAAAACCATTTGACACTTTGATAACCCATTGATTTTTATACGATATTTAAGGTTGTATATTCAATTACAGCTATCGCCACCAGAGGTAAGCCACTTTGCTAACTATTCCCAATAAGTTACTTTTCGACAAGGTACTATTAACTGTCACAATAACTAAACTGTTTTTAGTTTTTATATAATTTCCATTTTTTGTCTTGTATTCTAATTCAACTTTGGGTTAAATTTTAAGTATTATTTTAAGTGATTAAATGATTAATATTTCCATTCACCACAACTTCGTCATTTTCATTAAAAAAAATTATATTTTAGTTTACAATCAACAATTAAAAAACGTTAAGTTAGAAAGAAACGGATATACCACAGTATTACGAGTTGCATGTTGTAGTCGTGCCTCAGACTTTGCTACATTCTTTCTTTTCCAGTTACTAGTAGTATATTTTTTATATCTGCAAAACATTGAATAGAAGTACAAATGTATATTATGAATATGATCTCAATCGATAAAGTCGTTTAAAAGTTACACATATAAATTAACTTAAATAGTTTCTTCAATGTAACAAGAGGCTACCTTAAACTTAAAAAAAATGATTTATTTAAAAATGGGAAGTTTTTGACAACAGAACTGCACATCGCCCGGATACTAATAAACGTGACGGAAAATTGAAAAAAACGATACGTTGTAAAAACATTTAAGTATTTTCTAAAATTTATTATTAAAATTCGAAAAGTACCGTAAATAGGTATAGTTTAACAATAAACTTAAGCCGTTGGAAAAAAATGTAGTTGTAAATACACTGTTTTGACGGACCATAATTAGCTATCAAAGCTAAACCATTTTTTAGGCAGCTATTTTTTTTATGCTGGGATAGATTTTATTAACCATATTAATAGAGAAACGCGTTTTGTAATTTTACCTATACAAAAAATAAGAATATCAAGCAACCTTTACATAATGGAAAAGAGAAAAAATAATAATAAAGTGATCACCAGCATGGTTTAATAAAAGAAAGTATATCTGGAAGACAAAAGCCGCTATACAAAATCTGTGTAGGCGTGTTTGTTCATCTCTAACTTTTGAAAAATGGTTGTCTTTAAAGTTTTTTCTTTACCTTACAACAAAAGAAAAAAAAGCAGTTTGAAGAAAATATCAGATATCTCGTAGGCCTTAATGTTTTATTAAAATTTTGAAAACGCATCTTCTTCGACTAGTAATTTTGCAAATCTTTCCGAATTTGACATTTTTGCTATATGCTATAGTAATCGAGAAAAAAAGAACTGACCCTGTAAAGGAGTGACAAAAAGTTTTATATGAAAATTTGTAATAACTTTCGGTAAGGTCATTTTTCGAAAAAAAAGTATTTTTGTTTAAGTTACTCAGTTATAAAATGTCGGTTTAAGTAAATGACGTATAAAACAATTATTTATTGTATTTAGATAAAATTATAGGTTCAAAAATAATTTCCGTCGAGTAATTTGCTTTTTGTCATACAATATTGAAAAATCTTACTATTAAAGAATATAATCGAACCCAATGTATTAGTAAGTTTGGTTAATGTGTTGTGACATGGTAGAAAAAAGGAAATCGTTCACAGTTTTTCAAAAACTTTATCGACTAGTTCAAAAACGTACCTTAAGTAGCTTCCAAGTGCCAATTTTTCCATGAGATCACATACACTTAAGACACAATTCAAAACACTTATTACGCGACAAACACCGATACTCAACTGAATGTTGTTAGAAAATGACCTTGTGCTTGTTATCTAAATATTCATACTTATTGCAGGTGTTTAACCTCATGTTAAGTGAAAACAAATTTTGATTTTTTTCGATTGTTACAAAAAATTATACATTGTTTATGCTATAGTCTAGTTGTATTAAAGTAACGGTATTTTTTTTTTTAATTTAATTTGTTTGGTTCTAATTATATTTGACCAGCAAAAAGTTAAGGTAGTTGTTAAAAGATAAAAGAATCTCGATATTTTCATAATTTAAGTTTGACATAAAGAAGTTGTTATTAACTAAAATGAATATGTATATACAGTATAAATGCCTAAAAGTTTTACTACTGTGAGAAAATAAAAACTAATTATTTCATACTAAACGCTGGTTGTTTGTCTCGGTAACCATAAAAGACAGAAGATAATTAGTTTTGATCTCTTTTTCCAAGATATCTTTAATTCAAGAGCGTCTTTACACATCTGGAGCCCTTAATGAAAGGTACATTGGAAAATGCTAGTTAATTCAAGAAAAGGGCAATTATTTATAACATACAAAAAAAACTTTATCTAGTAATTGTCGACAGATGTACAAAGCACATCCGAAGTTAAGCAAAATTTTGTATGCTCTGTCCTGATTATCTGTTTTTCTATTATTTTGTTGGTTATTTCGTTAATCTTATATTTTTTTCTGTTCTGACTGGCGCTTAGACCGCTCCATTGTATGTCGTCATGCAATGACTGTGCTGTTTTTTTATCACTGTTTTTTTTAATTTTTTCTCTTATACTTTGTTATTTAATTAAATCTAACACTTTTTTCCCTTCTTTTAGGAGGTTGTGGATCAAAAAAGAAACACTTATTTTTTTTCTTTTAACTTATGCTTGACGTTTCGGAAACTGTTTATTATTAAAATATGTGTTTTCTTCATCAGGCTCTAAAGTAAACAAAAATACAATTAGATAAAATTCGGAACAAAGTTTTATACAAAAAAAAAACAACTTATTTAACATTACCAACGAAAAGTTTGCCTCTAGCTGTTCACTTTTTTTTTGTAATTGAAAGCAAAAAAGCTCGACACTTCAATTTTGCTTTTAAAGGGGACACATTTTAAACATATTTTTTGACCTGCGCCTTTAACCTCCCAGCGGGGGTTAGTAACAACCCTAAAATTTTAAATGGAAAGAGAAGTCGAGTGAGATGTCATTTGAAAAGGCACAACATTGTTTTTCTAATGATAACTTATTTATTAAAGAAAATCGAGTGATATATCATTTGAAAGGGCATAAAATTGTCTTTCTAATGATACCTTGTTTGTTAAATTTTACTAAAACAGTTAATGCGAAAACGATAAAGACACTAAGGAAATGGGTCTCATTTTCAACATTTGTTAAAGTAACGTTTTAATAAAACAATTTAACGGCTTGTTTACTCTTTTTTACAAAGCAACGTTAAAAATAACAAACATTGGAACGTACTAATGACTGCAGTTGTTTTCACACGTAATAATTAAAGCTTATTTGTATTTTTCATTAATTCCAAATTTATCGACTTAATGTCTTTAAACCCGTTTTCGCATTAACTGTTTTAGCAAAATTTAATAAGTAAGGTATCATTAGAAAGACAATTTTGTGCCTTTTCAAATAATATCTCATTCAACTTCTCTTTCTATTTAAAATTTTAGGGTTGTTACTCACCCCCATTAGGGGGTTAAAGGAGTAGGTTAAAAATATATTTAAAATGTGTTCTCCTTAAAAGCAAAATCGACGTTTTCGAGCTTTTTTGCGTTCAATTACAAAAAAAAGTGAAAAGCTAGGTGCAAACTTTTCGTTGGACCACTGTGTATATGAATATTAAGATGGGAAGGGTTGGCAGTTTAGGTTTGAGTGGTTTTCCTAAACCTTGAAGCAAATGCTGTGCCAAGACGAACCAATCCATAATTGCACACGGTTTCGTCGCCACACTATACAGGTTTATACTGATCTTCTGGGGCACCATACATAACACTTACATCACAATACAATATTAAAAATGTACCATATGAATAAATAAATAAGCAGTTACATAAGTCGATCGTTTGATTATTATAGCTAACTAATTTTTGGCAAAAATAACAAATTCGAATCGCCTACTCTAAGTTCGCAAGAGATTGTACAATAGCAAACAAACACCGAGAATAACGCGACAGTTGTTTCCTCCTTTTATTCAGGAGTGAAAGGATTCCAGTGTAAGTTCTCTATTATACAAATGCTTGCTATCGACTATAATTGCTTTATTACGAATGCATTTTCGTTCGTGTTACGTTAACACGAGTCGACACTATATTTCACAATTTATTGATCAAAATGCTTAAAGTTCAGTCAACAAATAAATAATTTTTTTACTGCGTTAAACAAATAGTTTCAAATATTTATGTCATTTTACAACCCAATACGTACAGTGTTAACATTTCATTCCAAGGACAACGTACCTACTCAACAATTTTTCTTACACACATATTTGTTTAACAATTACACATTAAGCGTTTTTGTTTTTCCAAGGGCTACTAGATGGGGACAAATATTAGTTTTATTTTTATCCCACAACATATACGTTCTTCAAATCAGATAACAATTCTTTTCTAATTGATTACAAAGTTTACTATTATACTTTATATTTAAAAATACAACTCTTTCCTCTAAGTGAAAAACTAATAAATAAATAAAAATTGTGCTTTTCCAAATGAAAAATTACCGAACAATAAGTGTTGCGACACCTAGATGTCGACTCGTGTTAACGATCACTTACATAAATGCATTCACATTAAGCGTTAAAAAATTGCCTTGGTCATACGTAAACATTTTTTTTGTATGTTGAACAACAACCGAATTATAAAACTTCTGCAATATTCCAAAAAAATAATTTTCTGGCCATAACTCAAAAGCAAAAAGACATAGAATTGTTTTATTTCCATCATTTAACATATCTAACTTATCTCAAAAAAAAAAAACTAGACCACCTATTTTTTTATATTTCATTTAGTTACTGAGATACACAGAAATTTATCCCTGTCACCCTGTACACTATACATTTCTTGTATAAACGCATCAGAATTATTACAACAATTTTGTTTTTTTCTTAATTGTTCTACTTTGTTTTTTTCTAAGTCAATGAATTCCCTAAAAACTTGAGGGTTTCTTGTAGGAAACAAACCAGAAAGTCGAAAATCAACACGCCATTGTCAATTTATTGCCGACGTTTTGATTAGAGCAGTGTAGTAATTCTCAAACCTCTTTATTCTTGAACAAAAAATATAACAGAATTAATAATATACATAGACGAAACAATAAATAATCAATGTTTTGTTTATCTGAGTTCATTATTTCCAATAATAAAAGCCTCTAATCAAAACGTCGGAAAAAAATTAACCATGGTGTGTTGATTTTTGACTTCTTGGCTTATCTCCTACAAGAAAGCCCTAAAGCTTTTAGAACATCTATTGATTTAAAAATAATTTTGTTATATTCTTATCGAGTAGATAAATACAATATTTCATACTTCATTTAATTAAGTTATTAATCAAGTTATTGATGAATCGGTAATGTTAGTATATTTTATGATATTGGTTTCCTGCTTTCAAGATGAAGAGGCATAAATACTTCCTCTAAACACATTGTTAAAGTAAGTTATTCTGTTATACAATTTTGCATGTTTTAAGCAATACTTCGGTAATTAAAATTAAATGGTCAATTAGACACAGGGTAAAACAAAATTTATTTTGTGCTAGGGATTGCTTCAGTCAGAGAAAACTAAAGGCCCGAGTAATAAAATATAAATTATAGTTTGTGGTAATAGAAAATTAATATAACAAATTCTAATCGTCCCGGTCGTAGTTGTCGGCCCACCTTGTATGTGTGTAGACGGTGATATATCCATGACCACGGTTTGACATCTTGATTTTTCGGATTTGAACAATATTTTACTGGTATTCTGTAAGTTGAATAATTACGAATGTTATGTTAAATACCCTTAATTTATAGGGATAAATTCAAAGAACAGCCCTTTAAAACCTTGGTGAACCTACTGCGGTTGTTTTCTCGAAGTTCTGGGTCCATGTCACAACCCCCAATTATCATAACGCTGAACTTCAAAATTGATCATATCATGTTGTCACAATTTCTATCTATTTCCACAACTACCACTAACTATATACGCTTCTTTTTCATAACGCCTAACTTTGTCATAACTCTCAACGAGTCTATATCACAATGCCTAATTTTCACAACGCCAACTCTGAAACTGATCATAACTCCTTACTTTTACAAGTTATCACTATTTTCAAAATACCCAACTACGTTTGTTTTTTATAACGCCCAACTTTGTCATAACTCCCAACTCTGAGTTTGATCATAACGCCAAACTTCGTTATAACTTCCAATTTTGTAATTTATCATAACGCCCAATTTGATCACAATTCTCAATACGTACGTCTTAACATTATCTTTCTGTCGACTTCGCTTAGAATCGGTAATTTTGATTTTTATGACAACGCTGAACTTATGCTAAAACAATGCATTTGTTTCAAAGTACAGCAAACTCCAGATAATCACGATCCTGATTTTTACGAAATGTCCTATTATCCGAAACAAGGGAATTTAGATCCACCATTTTAACTGAAACAGGTCTAAACTTTGTATCATCAGAAAATTACCAGTTAAATTCTTGGAATTAATAAAAATCCGACATTTCTCAAACAATTAATCTTGATAAAATGCTCTACATGTCTAGTAAATCTAATCAGGCACAACATTTGTAAAACATTATCCAAAATATAGTCAAAGATAAAAAGATAAAGATTTGGAGGAAAAGTAAAATAAGTTTAAATTGTAGTGGGAAGCAAAATATTAATTTTAATTGTTAATAAGTAGCCAAATATTATGCACATTTGTATATTATTGATATTCCCAGATAAAAACTGTAAGTTATTATAAAATACACATCAGTAATTATGAGATAATTTATGAATTAATCTAACAATTTCTGACATGTTTATTATTGTGTTATTTTAATTTTTATTTAGAAATATTAACATTCTACAAGTGTGCATAATTTTTAGCTACTTAATAACAATTTCAATAAACATTTTGCTCTCCATTAAAGTTTAAACGTATATATTTTGCTTCTCTCTCCAAATCGACATTTTTTTATTTTCCTTGCATTCCAGCTAATCTTTTAAAAATTTTAAGACACTCTGTATATACCATTTTAAAAATTAAATCAACATAATAACAAACTAAAAAATTTCCATATGCTTTTTGCATTGACATTACGCAGTGGCACACAAAAAAACAAAATTTAATTCCACTTTTGATTAAATGTTTACATAAGTGTTTTAAACATTTAAAAAAAAATTATGATAATTTGATTTCCCACTAATTACAAACCAATTATGTTAATGCAACCATTATTTTTCTGCTATACATTGAAAGCTCCTATTGATATTGAAATAATCCATAAATAAAACAATTTTTTTTATTGAATGTTCATTATTACTTCACTTCTTATAGATAAGATGGGGAGTTATGCGACGGTTTTCAAACTGAAAACTTTAACACCCCATTTTTCTCATTTTTATAATAAAAATTATCAGGATACTCCCGCGTACAAATATTTATAAAATTTTGTATATTGTTTTATTTATAATAGTGCAGATATGATTAGATTTTGGGCATAGTTTATTAAGCCAAAATAGCCGTTAACCTAAATAGATTTTCGAAAATTAAAATATTTTCAAAAATTTTATTTTACCCATTTTTTCTACAAATAAAAGTTGTTTATAATTTAATTTTAAACAACATTTGTTTAAACTATTTTTGATCCGATAAGTAATTACTCAGATATGACTATTACGTTACACTAATTAATATTTTCCTAACACTCAATTTTTATTTTTGTTTTCATTTTCAATCTGCCTCAAAAGGAACGCGTGCGCGCCTGGTGCCTCGTTTTGTTCCGATGTAGAAACCGTAATAGGTAGCAGAAAGCGTTCGCTTACCAGTTAGATGAATTTAAGAACTGTAGGCCGTTACTAAAATTAATATTTGGATTTTAAAATTAATTCGCGGTGCACTTTTTCTTTTATGTTAATCGTTGATTTTTTCCTACAGCAAATCTTTTTTTTTACTTTAAAATTATTAAGTTGCGAGTTGCAAAGCTATTAGACATAGATTTTATTTTTCGAGTAAAAATCGTTTTATATTGCCGCCCACTTTCGATACATGTTTACACATTTGTTAGTATCAGAACGATGTGGAGTTCTGCAAAAAGCGCTTGTTTAGATATTTATCTTACTCCAAGAATGTCATGTAAATGCTATAATTAAATAATAGTAATTTACTAAAGTTTAGAATGAATTTTTCCGATACCTTTGATGCATATGACAAATGAAGAATCTGTAATAGCGAAACGTCTTGTCTAGTTAATGTAAATGATGAATCATTACTAACAAATAGCTATTATATTCCCTGTTGTGTATAATAAACCTATGAATCAACACCAACAGCTCTAAGCACATTTTGTTGCAGTTGATGTTAACGATTCTAAACGAAGACGACGAACAGATAACGCTGAGAGGTACGTAGTTGGGAGTTATGATCAAGTTGAGCGTTATGGTGAAATACACAACTGTAAGTTATAAGGAAGTTTGGTGTTATGATCAAATTCAAAGTTGGGAGTTATGACAAAGTTGAGCGTTATGAAAAACAAACGTAGTTTCGAGTTGTAAAAATAGACGTTGTGTTATACACTCGTTGGGAGTTATGACAAAGTTGAGCTTTATAAAAAAGAAACAATTGGGCGTTGTGAAAATTGAGAGTTGTCATTAGGCTCCGAAGTGCTCCTCAAAGGCTTTTCGGACCTTGATTGTAGTGGCCCGGCTCAACTGGGTTAAAAATGACGAGCTCCCCCGCAAGGGTATGACAGAGGTCAAATAATGAAACGAGGCGACGGTTCTGTTGTTATCGGCTTGACCAAGGTTTCGGTAGAACTGATGTAAATTTAACGGCTATTTTTTTAATAAGGAAGGTTTTAGGTGGTTACAAGGTACTGCAAAGGTTGGTACTAAAGTCGGCAACGTAAAGAGTAAAAGTTTAGCCAATAGAAATTGCACAAAAAACTTTGGGGTTAGAATTAAATCTGCTGCCCTAAATTCGTTCGTGCGAGAGGAATGTTATAGAAATTAGAAGCTGTAGAATAGAAGTTGCGTTGAGAATTTAATCTAAAGACAAGATCTCTTTCGTGAAGAAAGAATACTGAAAATTTATCTATTGCGGTAATGGGGGAGGGGGTTATTCACCTTTGAAAATAATGCCAGCAAAATAACTTTTACTTATTACCCCCTATTGATGTTCGTTAACATGGATGACCAACATTCGCAAACAACAATTAGAAACTATCCCCTATAACCCAAATTTTAACCTAATTAAATCGACTTCCCTGATCTCACTCTTCAGTTCAAGTACTTCCAACCCACCGGAGTCCAAAAATTTACTTTAGGATTTGGGTAAAAGGCATTTAAACAATGATTTTACTTCTGATGCTTCTTTTTTAAAATTATTTCCTAGTTTATCCGGTAGATGGCACACTCAAAAAGTAATATTTTATCCATGCTTGAGAATAAGTTTTCGTTAAAAAAATAAATGTTTTGAGGTGAATGTTCAGTGCAAATGAGACCGCATTTAAACGAATTTGAACAATACAAACTAAAAGTAAAGATTTCTTACTTATCATACTCATCAATTTCATTGCTGTTCTCTTCTCTTAGAAAATTACATCTTTAATTTGAATTCAAAGCGTTTTGAATTATTTCAGCAATGTTTACTACTAAAAATATTTTTTTTATTTAATACAAAAAAAATATTATCAGAGAAAGTACACAGACTGCATCAACTTAATTCAATGATAAAAAATAACACAACATTTTTTTTTTAATTTTTGTTATCAAATACAAAAAACGGTATCTTATTTAAATACAAAACAAACTTTCAGAAACCGTTTCGAAAACTGCGGCAGTTGGTTACACCGTATACATAATACACAGATCAATAACAAATGTATCAATACGCGATAACCCAAATGTTGTTTCCAAAACAAACAACAAACAAATCATAATAAAAACAAAAAGGATTTTTTTGTTGTCAAATAATGTAAAGCTATACGCGTTCCAATTAAAGAAATTTCTAAATTAAAAAGCAATGGAAAACAGTAAAACAATAATAATTTAATTAAAACTGCGTTCATTTGTAACCCGTCATTAATTGAGATAAAGAACTCGTAAAATCATTTAATGCTCGGCAATAATTTTATATCGTACCCTAAATTGTATTAAGTTGTAATATATTTCGAGACAAATTTATTGTATTTTCAGTTTCAATTTGTTTTGAATTATGTTGTACTTTCTATTAATGTATAAAAAAAGTTTCCATAATTGGAATTTTTCATCGACCATTCGTTTATATTGTTTACTTTTATCTTGTTCACTTGAGCTCGTCGAAAAGTATTTTCATCTGCATTTTATTAAGTGAAAGGTGTGTTGAAATAGTTTTGATTAATGATCAAAAGACAAAATCGTTGTAAAGGATGTCTTTACACATAATTAATTTTGATCAACTAGCAAAAGAAGGAGTACATAATGAGTGCCTTAATGAATAGATAATATTGAACAGAATAAAACAAACACGACGAATCTTTAATGGAAAAAAATAGTAAGATTAAATGCGAATTAATTTTTCGTCGATGTAATTAACGACCCCATTTAAAAGATATATAATTACGACTTCATTGTCGTAAATTAGCATCTTAATTGCCGCTTTAATAGTTTCGTATTGATTAGAAAACTTTTTTTCTGTTAAGCTAGTTTTAAGCAGTACAATCGTTTGAACTTTGTTGTAATTTAATCATTTCTAATTAAAGTGAATCGTACTTTTCTTTGCTTTGGAAACGCGAATTAAAAGTGTGATTCTGAAAGGAATTGAGAATGTATTATACTATACTTGTCTAAGTAACTTTTTAATACTCAAAATTTAAGAAATTAGGTTTTGGGGATAATATTTTTTGTGCAATTAGATTTCCAATACAAAGAAGCTAAAACGGTTATAAAAAACTGAACTCATTTTAAATATTTCTAAGAATACAAAACAATATTTAGGGTTTCTTAAATCGAGCTGAGGAAATCTGTCAAATTCGAGTTTGGGACCTGGTGTCAAAAAAACATCAAAATAATTAACCTGTTTTTGGTTTTTGCAAAATATCTCTCAAACGGTTAATGTTACAGAAAAATTGAAACTAAAATACATTTGTTACTAACTAATTCTAAAACCAGCTTTCTATGTCAAATAGTCACTGAGATAAAGTGTTTCAAACATCACGTATTGCAGTGATTGTATGATATTATAATTGTAATGTATAGATGTAAATATAGGTATAAGGTCTAGTAGTAAGATAGAAAGATATATCTAGCATGTAAAGAAGATATATCGATTTTTGTGAGTACGTGATCGAGTGTAGTGAAAGTGGGGAAAGGAGAGACGCTCTCGGGCAGTAGATAATATGGATGTGTAACTTGGAGTCCGTGCAAGAAACAATTAATGTAAAATGTTCTTTGCCTATCAGTGAAAGAAGTGTTGTGGGTTGTAATTAATTAACCCAGTTATTAATAAAAACGGTGCGTATTGTTGTAGGCCTGCGAAGTAGTAAGCCTGCGAAGTAGTTAACCTGCAAAGTAGTGTAAATACCGAAAGACAAAATGGAACGATAAAAAAAAGTTCAGAAAGCAGTCGAGTTTCGAGAGGGCATTTTCCGAGAACCACACAAGATCGCACATACACGCACACGTCCAATAGTTACCAGGTTAGTTAAGTTAGTACAAAAAATTTGTGTATTAAAAATTAAATAAGATTGTAACGAGAAATAAATATCTCAAAGTCGTGCATACAACGCTATTCATGATTATATTGTGTTTGTAAAAATTATGTTTGATTATTTTCGATAAATTAGAACTTTGATAAATCTTAAACCACGTTATTGTTATTGAAAAGTCAAGTCCTTTAGAGATGTTATCAACCAAAAAATTAAACAAAACAGTTCATGCTCACATTTAATATAAAATTATATTTTTCTACATAAAATGCATCATCGCAGTAATTTTTCAAAAAACTTGTAAAATTAGTGTTTTTATTGAATATTTCCTAAACTAAGATGTGTAGAGAAAACTTCATGAGTTACCGTAAATGTGAGTAAAACAGTAGTTTAAAGGCGGTGCTGTGTAGGGATGTTTTATGGATGAGGTTTTATTTTTTCTTGACAGAGACCCAACATGATACACGAAAATAGCAGATGGTGTGTTATGCGAGCCTTGCGAAAAATTACACGCTTTTCCTCCCTTGTACTTTACGCTTGCGTCTCCTTTATTCAAATGAGTTTAACTATTATATGAATAAATATAGGATCCATTTTAAATATATTGGTTATTTATATACACAGGGTGTCACAATATATGTATTACAGCCTGAGAGGGCACAATAAATAAACAACTTTTTTTAGTAAAATTTTTATTTTAGACAAATAGTTACGCCAAGATGGCGCCCCAAAGTCAAAAATTAAAAATTTTTAATGGCTTTATTGACAGTCCTAAAACAATTGGAAAATAATCAATAGTATCTTATAGTATGTTTTTGACTATGTCCAATTCAAATTTGACAAAATTTTGATCTAGAAAAATTCAAAATGGCGGATTCAATTTTCAAGTACTTGATGTAATAATTAGATTTAAACGAAAATTTGGTTTTATCGATTTCTAAATAAATAAAAAGATGGTGCAGTTGATTTTTGAAAATTTAAAAAATGGCCTCGGTCGATTCTTGTCGAAATCAAAAATGTCAACCAATTTTGATGAAAATTTACAAAGTGTACTTTAAAATATTATTAAATGTAACAGTAAAACAGATTTTTAATAACTTTAAAAATAAAATTTTGTACGACTTTAAAGTTAAAAATTTAAAAATTAATGGCGTTCAAATATTATGAAATTTTGCAAAAATGTTCTCTAAACTCCCCTAACACCAAATGAAATGTCAAAATTAAAATTTATTTAATTTATAAGCTAAAACTTTAGCATCTAATTTAATACTTAAATAAACAACCTAAAATAATAGGAATTACAAAGGCGACCAAGATGTAATTATAATTTTTACAAATGGTTTCTTATTACGTAAATATTAATTTACCCGTGTTAAAAATAATTAATTTTAATATACCAAAATATTCCACATTTCGCAATTCAATTATACTTAGAGACTATTCGTACAAATTTTCATTGTATTCGAATAACATCCATTTTTTCAATTTTTCAATATGTCAACCAATTTTGACAAAAATTTGTAAACGTGCGTATGTGTACTCAAACCATGTAACTGTCAAAACTATTTTTGATAACTTTAAAAATAAAATTTTTATTCAAGGATAAAAACAAAAATGTAGGCATGAATTAATTTATTGTAGATTAAATCCTTTTTTATTAGAGGGGTTCAGAAATAAAACAGTTATGAGAGACTAAAATTTTTACCTAGGTTTTCGGAAAGTTTTATTTCAGTTTACTTCATCAGACTTTCATCAAGTTATAAATCTTCTCAGTTAATAGTATAAAACATGTTACTTAGTCATAGTTACATGATCACAATTATTAAAAATGTGGTAATAACAAAGATAACATAATAGTTATTACTAGATTAAAAATTAATAACATCATTTGACTAATTTATAAATTAAAAATAAATATTGTAGTAAATAATAAGATTTACACTAATAACGAACGTATTTAAAAACTATTGTCGTTTGAAAACAATGAAATACAATGAATTTCGAAGTTATTTTGTAAACTAAAATTTAACATTTTTATAATGATCGGATGTGTCATATTAATTAAAAATAATGGTTTTCAACTTAAAGTCTTCCAAGAATGTAGGCTCCAACCCACGAATTTAATTATGTAAAAAAAAATTACCAGTTTACTATGTTTTACCATCATGTGTATTAGATTTTAGTTAAAAATTGTTTGATAATGGCCTAGAATCGGCCGAAACTAGTCACAAACAAAATGACTTTTTTTAGTTGTTAAGTATATTTTTCAATAAAAATTTCACGAGGGGCATTTAAAATTAAGTTGAAAACTTTTACTTTTAATTTTTATAATGGTTAAAATAATACCTGACTATTAAACAACCTGATACAAATTACAATTACTTTTTGTAATTCCGGTCTAACAATTTTACGAAAATGAAGTTGGAAAAAATTAATAAAAATTAATATAAATAATAATAATAATATAAATGTTCTGAAGTAAAGTCTAATGTAATGTTACAAAAATCACTATTACCCTGTACCGTGTGCTGACGATTAAAAATGAATTTATTTTGTAAAGCTAAACCACTACTTAAGCAGTCATAAGTGAAAATTGCAGCCACACCTTTGTTTCCTTTGTTTTGTCCTATTGTTAATCTTTTTACTACTGTAGATAATATGTATACTATATTATATTAATTTAATTTTTCAGACTTTTATTAACTGGTTATCATATTATAGTCATTTTTATCATTCAAAATGCCTTCCTCTATTTCTTAGACAACGTCTACATCTTTTTAAATTGTTATGATGGCTTGTTGTATTACTCCAGGTTGTTCGCGAACTTGATCACATGCTAAAACCATCCTCGCTACTAGCTCTTCTTCGGATTCAATTGGGGTACCGTCGTAAACAATATTTTTAAAACCCCCAAAGAAAGAAATCGAGTGGCGTAAGATCTGGAGATCTTGCAGGCCACGCAACAGGACCTCCTCTCCTATCCATCGTGGCCCATAAACTTCATTTAGATGGTTTCTAACTGACACAAAGTTATGAGACGGAGCACCGTCATGCTGGAACCACATGCGTTGACGTGACCGCAAAGGAATTTCCTCTAACAGTTCTGGTAACACCTCTTGAAGGAAAATTAGGTATACGTTCCCAGTAAGCCGGTTTGGTAAAACATAAGGTCCAACTAAATGATTGCCAATAATACCTGCCCACACGTTTATTCGAAATTGTCGCTGGTGGCTCCTTTGAATAAAAGCATGAGGATTTTCTTCATCCCATTTGTGGAGGTTATGCAGATTAACTACTCCATCTCTTGAAAAAGAAGCTTCATCCGTAAATAAAATATGTTGAGGAAAATGTCTATCCTCACGCAAGCGCCGAAGAATCCAACGAGAAAATGTTATTCGAGCATCTTCATCACCTGGGTATAATGCTTGCACGGAATGAAGATGATAGGGATACAGTTGTTCATGCAAGACTCTCCACACAGTGCTGTGATTTGAAATTATTCGCTATTGCTCTCGTGCTTGTGCTCGGATTATCTTCAACGCGACGTAATACTTCTGCTTCAAAGTTAGCAGTCCTAGCTACTCGTGGACGACCAGCAGATCCCAAAAATGCTTTTTTGAAACAAATTATGATTAGTTAATATGGAACGTACCTCGCTGGAAACTTCCTGTAGTTCGAAGTCTATCATACAATCTATTAAAAATTGAATGACTCGGTGCATTTCTGTTGGGAAAACGTTGTCGATAGATTCTTTGAGCTTCTCTTCCGTTACGTTTTGCTTCTCCATAAATAACAATCATTTCTGCCATCTCCTCGTTAGAATAATTCATTTTTATAATTAATTTAATAAATAAGATTAATGAAATATCTAACTTATAATTATTTAAATGAAATGAATTAACTAATAAAAACTTTGAACAAACAGTTAAATAACCACAAAACCAACACAACTAACAAAAACAAAACTAATGAAAACTATAAACAAACAACTAAATAATCATAAAATCGACACAATGTAACGCAAGTGCAAAAAACAATGCTTAATGTTAGCTACCGCAATTGTTTTTTAAATAAATAACAGGCGACAAAGGCGACTCAGATATGATCATAATTTGCATTTATTGGTTGTTTAAAGGTAGGAAATATTTTAACCGTGATAAAATGTTAAAAGAAAACTTCGGAAATATTTCTAGTTTCATTAGATTGAAAGAACAATAATTTTAAATACCTTCGTTAGTGTAAATATCGTTATTTAGTATAATATTTATTTTTAATTTATAACTTATACAATTACTTAATGTTATTAATTTTGTGCAGTCTAGGAATCACCTTTTTCATCTTTTGTTATTAGCGCATTTTGTAATAATTGTGATAGTTACATGTTTTGTATTAAATAGAGACGATTCTTATTATAACTCAATAAAAAGTCTGATGAAGTAAACTGAAATAAAAACTTTCCCAAAACGTAGCTGAAAATTCAAGTTCATCATAAGTGTTTTATTTCTAAACTCTATCTCTAATGAAAATGGATTTTATCTGTAGTAAAGTTAACCAATTCCCACATTTTTATACTATTTATGGTTGAATTGAGATTTATAAAAATTGGTTTGACAGTTATGCTTGTGGTATTTTAGAGTAGATACACGTTTGGAATTTTTGTTAAAATTGGCTGACAAATTAAGAAATTGAAATAATGTTATTCGACTACAATGAAAATTTGCACGAATAGTCTCCAAGTCGAATTGAATTGTGAAATGTGGCGTTTTTTAAAACTAAAACTAACTATTTTTAACACGGGTAAAATTAATATTTACGCAATTAAAAACTATTTGTGAAAATTACAATTACATAGTGATTGCCTTCGCAATTCCTATTATTTTAAGTTATTTATTTAGGTATTAAATTAGTCATGCTAAAGTTTTAGCTTATAAATTAAATAATTTCATTTGGTTTTAGGGGAGTTTAAAGACCATTTTTGAAAAATTTCATAATATTTGAACGCCATTAATTTTTAAATTTTTTAACTTTTAGAGTTGTACAAAATTTTTATTTTTAAAGTTATTAAAAATCTGTTCGACAGTTAATAATATTTTAAAGTACACTTTTGTAAATTTCCGTATTTTAAATAGCAGGTTATGTTTTTATGCAAAATTCGAATCGAATATTTTAACACAATTTTTAATAACATTTATTAACTTAAAATTAATAATTTTTAAGTTATTTTGATGTTAAGAAAGTATTACACAAAACTAATCTAACTTTAAAAATTAGTAACGCCCTTATGTTAAGTTCGTTCCAATAACTAAT
Source organism: Abscondita cerata (assembly GCA_030710515.1). Taxonomy (NCBI): domain Eukaryota; kingdom Metazoa; phylum Arthropoda; class Insecta; order Coleoptera; family Lampyridae; genus Abscondita; species Abscondita cerata. Next base: position 16,550 of record JALBCR010000792.1, on the reverse strand, counting down.
GTTTTCCATAAATTTAATAAGTTTAAAAGAGTTAAAACTTATATGTGGATAAACTGTAAATGTTTCAAATTCTACAGGGTGTTCTAGAAACAGAAAGTCAAAATTTTAATGTTCATTTAGTTGCTTATTTTAAATAGAACATCTTGTATATTATAATATGAACGGTTTTTTTTATTATTTTTTGTCCAATACCAGCATTCTCTATGGTTAAAATCTGTGATTCTTCAGTTAATTCAAGTTCTTTTAAAAAGTGATTAATTTATTATAAATATCAAATATAGCGTGCCATGATTATTAAATTAGTCAAAGTTTTTTTAGTTAAGATTACAATTGATTAAGTCAATTGCTTAAACACCACAAAACAGAATTATTTTCATTAAGTAGAGCACCTCTGAAACGCTACGGGTAGAAGCCTAAAAAAATAACCGGATTACGTCATCTGTTAAAAAGGTCAATTGGAAAATAAATTAAAAGATCTTCGTACGATAGGTTTTTTAATAACTGAAACCATGTTTAACTCTTTCTCTTTAAACAACTTTATATATTCAACTATTAGTCGTATAGACGTCCTATTGTAATTGATTTATAGCTTTACTCAACTTTAATTTATATTGCAATGTTTTTTTTATAATTTTTATATCCATCATCGCCACTAAAAATTGCACTTTAATTGCTCTTATCTCAGGGTATAAAAATGTATGCTTTTTAAATTTAATTTAGAACTTATATGCAACAGCTTACTTAACCAGGAAATTCTTTTTATATTCATTTACTTTAATTCAGGCCCACTAAATAATTTTGTTAAACAACTTTCAATATTAGGTCGAAATAAAAAAACAAAATCCCTTTATAATTAAATCAAGTATTTAAACCCAAATAAATTTCTAAATCTACGCCTATGCTAAAATTTTAATATGCATGCGGACACACAATTAAAATAGTGCTACAACGGCATTAGTGTAAAAAAAATAAAAAGAAAGATGAATGAACATCCATTTCCAAAAAAAAATTATAATTTAAAATTGAAAAATTGTGTTAAGTTTGGCTCTGGTGTTTTTTTGGTTATTTTATTCTGCTTTATTTTTGTTTCTTATTTTTTTGGGGGGGATGGTTATTTTGTTTTCTCCCAAAATTTTTGAAGACTTGTATTTAAAAAAGGAAAAATTACCATTTTCAACTTAAATCACCAACTTTTGAAAAATTTAATTAATTTTCTTCACTACAAGCATTGATTATACGACGGAGTCAGATTGACAAACCCCGTATAAAAATTGGAAACACCTTAACCGCATTCGGCCACCAGGCGGCGATACTGAAGTATTTGCAGTACTGCATTCAAACGCTCAAATTCGTTAAAAGGTTATTGTCATCGCTAAATTTTGTAGTACAGTATTCAATTGCTTGATGTCGCTGATTCAAATTGTTAGCGCTGAAAAATGCAAACGGTATATAATGTTCGCGTTGAGTAAACAATGACGCAATCCAAACTTTCTCACAAGTTGTTATTGTAGCAGTTGCATTCCGTTACGATAAGAACTGAAAATGTTTTTTATTTATAATTAGGGCATTCTTTTGTTAAACGGTTCGCCGAAATTTGTGGTATAGCGGCAACTTGGAAGTTTTAAAGATACAACGTTTATTATTTGCAAAGTTGTAAAAATGACAAAAACAACTTCTTTTCCAACTCAGCCTGTTAAGAATTTCTTGTTGCTCCTTTAAAAATATGGTGCCGACAATTGCACTGAATCTCTCAATAAACTAATTTGTACCATCTGAAATGTATAGAAGTTATTAAAAATGCAATAAAGATGCCGGAGAAAAAAAGATAAAATAACTTATTTATGTTGTTTCTAGTCCACGTTGAGTCGGTTTGTCGTATTGAACCTATGGGAAGAAACCGGCAATTGCAATGGTTTTAGGCAAAAAATTAGAAGATACCTACCTACTCTATTTCAGCTACCCTTTTCATTACGCATTTAAGAAATTAGTTGTATTTCCGAATTCGAGACCGATTGTGTGTTTGCACCTTAATATTTCATAATCTCTGATTGTAATTTATAAACGATCTAGTTTTAGTTAGATATTAATTAATTTTATGTGTGTGTTATTTGTGTGTTTTGAACGTGATTAATATATTGTGTAATAAAACTTTAATTTTTACATAATGCCTGGAAATAAGTGCGCATTTATTAAATGTAATAAGAGAAAGAGCGATTTTCCAAACTTAAAAATGTATAGATTTCCCACAGAAGATCCAGGTAGGATGGAAAAGTGGTTAATAAATTCAGAAAATCTAGTTTTATTTGACCTTGACAAGGAAAAACTGAGAACTCGTTACGTTTGCGAACTTCATTTTGATGCCGGATCATTTATCAATCATACGAAACATCATCTCATTCAATCAGCGGTCCCTTCAAAATATAATCATGTTTCATCCGATTTATTCTTACCAAGTACTTCAACCACGGAAGCAACTACATCACCTCCTCTTGTGGTCGACATTCCAAAACGTACATATAGTAAAAAACGAAAAATGGATCCTGAGATTTCTCAAGATGAAGATGAAATTCAGTGTGATACAACAGAAACAGATTTGACACGTTTGAGAGAATTAACGGATATGCCATCATCACGTAAACGACAATAAAAAAAAATTAGTAACGAATGAGAACAATGTCGCTTCTAGAAAAAAACTAATAAGGGATTTAAAATTATGTAAAAGAAAAATTAATCTAAAGAAATCACAAATATCCAAACTAAAGAAAAGAATTTTTCTTATTAAAGAAAGGACTAAATTGGACAATATAATAAAAAAGTATGAGTTTCCATCAAAATACTCAAAAATTATTGCAAACATGCAATTTAGAACCAAGACAACAGTATGGAACAACAGCGAAAAGAACTTGGCATTAATGATGTTTTACAAATCTCCAACAACCTATAAATTCTTAAGAAATGACTTAAAAATAATTTTACCATCGCCTACAACAGTCCGAAGTTGGATAGGTTCTTCCTATTACAAAACAGGGTTCGACAAAAACATCTATATCAAATAAAGAAAAAGTTTTTCTTAAATCAAACTTGGAAAAATCCTGTGCCGTGTGTTTTGATGAAATGTCAATAATGCAATTTTAGAATATTCAAAAAGCATGGACGTCATCGAAGGTTTTGAAGATTTAGGCCAATTGGGGCGAAAAATAAAAGTGCTAAACTTGCATTAGTTTTTATGGTAAGAGGGATTTACAATTCATGGAAATTACCCTTATCATACTTTTTATCTAATTCTGGTGTGAAATACAAAGACTTGGCAGTTCTTATTCAAGAAGCACTAAAAACTTAATTAACGTAGGTTTACTCCCTAAAATAATAATTTGTGACCAAGGGACAAGTAATCAGAGTGCACTAAAGTTATTAAATGTTACCGTCGAGAAACCTCACTTTAACGTGTTAAACAGAAAAATATATGCAATCTTTGACGTCCCTCATCTCTTTAAAAGCTTCCGTAATAATCTTTTAGTAGGCGATTATCAGTTCGATGACAAAAAAATATGTTTTGATGACATCAAAAAAACTTACCAGATCGATAAAAAAAACATAAACTGCAAAATGTTAATGAAAATAACAGATGCACACATTTATCCGAACTCTTTTCAAAAATGAGTGTTAAACTTGCTGTTCAAGTAATGTCCCATTCTGTAGCTGCTGCGATTAAAACTTGCATAAAAACAAAGGAATTGATCAGCAATACCGCAGAAAATACAGCTGAATTTATAAACTTAATGAACAATTTATTTGATGTTTTAAATAGTAGACAATTATATACCCGGAATCCTTACAATTGCGCCCTTTCTGAAGAAAATAAATTAGCTATATCTGTACTGGAAAATGCAAAAAACCTAATACCTAAATTGAAAAAATAAAAAGATATAGTAGTAATATGAATGCGACTACAAAAATTACTACCCCACCGTGTTTTAATGGTTTATTACAAACAATAAATGGTGTTGAGCAATTATTTGTAGATGAACGAACGAACTTAGATATAAAATATATAATAACGTGCAGGTTGAATCAGGATGTGATAGAAAATTTATTTTCTGTATACCGACAAAAAGGAGGATACAATCGGAATCCTACATCACGATTATTTAGAACGATCTTCCGTTCATACTCAATACATTCCCTAATGAAACCACCAAAGTCTTCTAATTGTGAAGCTGATGATGGTACTTATGTAAAGCTTGACATGGATCCGGACATGAAAACTGTCATTGAAAGTGGAGATAAACCGCATCAAGGCGAAAAGATGATGAAGATGAGACCATTATGTCATCATCAACATCAAGTGTTTCCAGCTTGAACTCGGTTCCGAGTACCAATACTATAAATGTGACAAGTGAAGATTGTTCTGTAGCATATTTTGCGGGCTACTTAGCTCGTACGTGTATAACAAAATTTAATTGTACATCATGTAAAAATTGTTTAATCACTAATTCTAAGTTAAACAACCAAAAAGAACTATTGATTTTATACAAAACTTACGATAATGTAACTAAGATAGCAGAAGGGGGCTTTATGCACCAAGTGAAAATTATTTACATGTAGTTACTTTGTGTTTAAAGAAATTCCAAAAATGTTTTGATAATATTTACCATGAGACCAAATTAAAGTTCAAACTTATGCGTAAAATTCAAAAGAATATTATTATTATAAATTGGTTAGCACAAGATGAAATTTGTAAAGAACATAAATTATTTATACTAAACAAACTTTTAGTTACAAAAATATTTAAATGTTCAAAATTAATTTGTAATAAAATTATTACATCAAATAAACCCAATCCAAAATTAAGAATTTTACAGCACAAATAAATTTAATTAAGGTGAACCTATACGAATGTGGTGATTATTGTAAATTATAATTTTGTTTATATTTTTTATAAAGTAGTTAAATCCATAGTAGGTATACATTATTTACTAATAAAAACACATTTTTTTTAAATTTTGAACATTATTGTTTTATTCCTTATTACTTACTAACTACCTAAATAATATATCAATAATTTTGTTCGGTCAAAATTTAACGTGTTTTGATGCTTTTTGATGAATTACTACTGTTTTAATCAATGGTTTTAATTAATAGGTACAAAACGGTATTCTGCCATTCCCCAGTGACATAATAATTGACAGTATAATTGAGAATTTGTATCAAAATCTGTGGCAACTTGGTATTTTTGTAGACAAAATTTTTGAGAATCCACGAGCTTTGTTTATATACCTAGTTCAATTATATAATCAAAGTTACGACTTATCTGGAGTAACGGAATTTGGCAATTCTGCTACTCGACGCATTAATAATTATTGGAAAAACAAGTCAAGTGTATTTTTTAATCGTGAGACCGTTCCAAACACACGACCTATTTTTTAATATTTAAGTATAAAGCATTACTATTTTTGCAATATAAATTATCTGGAATATTTTATACAATTGATTTGCTTTGAATGGTGGTTTTAATGTCTGTCCTTGTATTAGAAGAAGGATCGACGCTACGTTTATTGTTTTGACTGCATTTAAACATCATTGAAATTTAAAACCGCAAGACTTTGCTTAACATAACAAACAATGACATAATTAGCTTCGCAGACTCAGTTCTATCATATCAGAGTCTCGATAATCGGACTGGTGCGTAACTTTGCTTATCAAATTCTAACAAGATAATTTTGTACTAGCAGCGCCATCCATTGTAATTTTTAATTATAAACTGCGTTTCCAAAGCTGCCATAAGCTCTGCCAATCTGACTCCGTCGTATAATCAATGTTTTTTTTTTTTTTTATTTTTTTTTTTTTTTTTTTATAAATTTTTTTTATTAATATTTTTTTTTTTTTAAAAAAATTTTTTTAACCCTTTTTTTTTTAAAAAAACTTTTTCTGCGCGTTTTTACTTAAAAAAAAAAAAAAAAAAAAATAAAAAAAATAATAAAAATTTTTTTAAAAAAAAAATTTAAAAAATTTTTTTTTAAAAAAAAATTATCTTCTTGTCGCTTCTTTTATAACTTCCGGGTTCCAGCCTTCTAGTATTTTTTTGTTTTAAGAAAGACAGTTCCATTTTTGTGAAATTTACTAACGCCATGTGTATGTCAAACGTCCGAACTAACCTTGGTGTTTTAATACTTTTGATTAAATTATTTGTTCTTTTTTAGGCTTAGTAATTACACTTACGCCAACCAACTTCTTTATTTAGTCTTTTAGACTTTACATCCATTTACTTTTGTCCCGGTTTTACTGGAAGTGTGTATCAACTTGCTTACTTCAAATGGAAAACCATATACATTAACTATTCAATAGCATTTTTACTTGGTTTGTGTATTTTTGTATGTTATGCTGTGTTAAACAGTGTTTGTTTGTCAAAATTTTAAAAAAATTATAAAAAGTGTTTGAAAATTTGTAGTAGTTTTGAAAATCGTTAAAGATCAAATTGTGGCCATTTTATCAAATTAAAGTGTGAAAATGTAATATTTTGACAATAACTCTCAACGGGCGAAGATATCGAACTACGGTTTTCGAGTTTTCTCTAGCAAATAATATAATCTATTTTCCGATTATGACATCAAAATTATGCTGCACGATTTAAATTTCTGTGGCAAACTTGAAAAACTATTAGTATTTGTAAACTGCGTCCTTAAGCAATTTTATTTGATACTGTCGAGTGCCGGTGGATACGGTATTTGAAAACACTGACATTCTCTTTTACAAACAAGCCTGAGTTTTATAATCAGATAAGTCATTTAGAAAATATAGTCATTTAAATTATTAGACATTCAAAAGTTTCTCTTTGTTTTATTAAGGTCGGTCGTCAAGAAGCCTCAGATAAAACTTATGTGGAATTATTTAGGTTTTCTAATGATGTTATTCATATATGATATGAAAATTTTCGGAGAAATCTTGAATTTTATGCCTCGCCTTGTTAATTGCGCCCACTTGCAGTGGGTTTTAGTAATAAAAATTTTATTTCTCGAATTTCTATACCCAATAGTTTTCGAGATATAGCCGAGTACCAAGCTTAATGAAACAGCCTGTATAATTACTACAATTTGGTTTTTCTTAAATTGTTTTAAGGCTAACTTTCTTTTTTGTTGACAACTTTTGAGCAGTCAGAATCCCACCAGATAGGAGATAATTTATGTTGTAGAGTAAAAGGTTTTGAAATTTTAAATGTTTTATCAGCTGTGTCTTTGATTATTTTTATACACTCGGAAATACTACGAGATTTATAGAGATTTTTCTTTTCAGTATTCGTTATCATGTTTTTAAGATGTTTAAAATAGTTACGCCTTGGTAAATATTAAGAATTAGATGTCATAATGATCGGAAAATGATCAGAAGTAAAGGAATCTTCTAATATACTCCAAGATATTTTGGGAGCTAATGTATATGAAACTAATGACAAATCTACAGCTGATTTGTGTTGATTTATTAAAGTTATCCTTGTTGAGGATCCATCATTTATAAATATATAACCAAGTTAATCTATCAAATCTAAAATAATTGTACCTCGGTATCGCATTTAGAAGAACTAAATGATGTATGGTGAATTCAAATCAGCCGAAAAAATAAATGGTGTTGAGACAGAGGAGAAAAATTTTTAAGTAATTTTTCACGGACATACGATTTTGTACAGTTCTTTACGCGGAAATGAAGAAAATATTTAATTCAGGAATTACAACGTTACACACCACAAACCCAACATTATTATGATTAAATTGCACAATCCTGTAGTTTAGTTTCCTGTCAACCAATATTGCTACTCCTCCGTAACCACACTGACGATCACATCTCACTACGGTATATTTTTTTTATTTGATGATTTTTCCTGGTTTAAACCACGTCTCTCTTGTAATAGGGGTTTATGAATTCTGTTTTGGTTTAAAAGCTTGTCGAGTTCAATTCTTTTAGAAATAGCTGCTTGATAATTCCATTGCAGTATATTAAAGTGACGATTAATATTTTGGTGATTATCTTTAATCTCGTTTATATGTTATTTATCGATTTCCGATTCCGATAATTTTGTGATGAGGAAAACTCGGAGCGGTATGTACAAAACGATGACTTCTGTACGGCTCTTTTGAGTCTATTTGTAAGTAACGATGTTTTTTGTAATTTTTCGACATTGGATTAATAGATTTACAAATGATTCAACGTTCTCTGTGTATTCTTTCACATTTCTATCGTATTAGATCGACCTTAACTTTTTTTAGGAAATCGCAAAATTATTGTATTCAATTAAATTGTTTTTATTGTTAAAATATAAAAAAAATTTTGTAAGTTATTTTTTGTCATAACCTTGGGGTGCTTGTGGTTTTGAAGGTCTTATTCTGTTTAGTTTTCCTAATTTTGTTCTCACAACTTACAAATAAGCCAGAGTTAATGAAAGTAATAGCTGATACAATGCTGATGTTTAATATTGCAAATTCACCCAAGTAACTTCATTTGGTAAGGTTAAAAATATATTTGATAAGATAATGCGCTCTGCAGGTGTTATCAATGGCCGGGCCAAAATAAACTTATCATTAATGTCAATGCCTTTATTGCTTATTTAAGAAATCTAATACAATGTGACTGCTAGAAAGGTAAACACAAACACGACATCCCGTTATTCTAGATGCGATTATTTTACCTAATGCAAAAACATAATTGTTTAGCGGTATTCCCTCTACAGAATGAAATGTAATGGTGTGGTTTCTCTCTGGATGTATCATTTTTTTGGTCTTTAACAATTGAAGTAAATGATCTAGTATTAGCTGTTGCCGGAGCAAATACTGTATTTTGAATTTTCATAGCAAAATATCAAAAAGTAAAATAAAATCAAAATAAACAAATCAATCGATGGTTGTTATAATTATTTTGTTACCAATCCACTAAAGTGGGCGACCAGGAAACACCGCCCACGAGTACGATGAATGAAAACGTATACGATTATACAGTAAAACCTCTATTTTCGGCTACCTCTTAAAAGCGGCCACCTCTAAAACCGGCCAAGTTTTCCAAGTCAAAAATCAATTATACGGAAATATCCATATTAATGACCCTCCTAATAGCGACCACCTCTCGATAACGGCCACGGCCACTTATTTGTAAACTTTCTTAGAAAAATACGTGTAATTCTACTTCCCATTTCCGGCCATTCTTAAGTAATGTCATTAGTAGACAACAGCTTAGCGTTCAAGTTGTGCATAATATATAATTGTTTCAGTGTGTGAGACTTAAGTAATTACCGGTATTTAAGAACGGATTTAAAGAATTTGTTTGATTTACAATACACAATCATTACAGAGAAAGTGCAATTAAAAGGCTAATTAAGCTCACCCCGAAAATCGTATTTTGTGTACATAGTGTGAGTTAGTGGCTCCTAACAATAAAATTACTGATAGAAAAATTTAATTAGTACAATATACCTATATATGTAGGGTTCATTGACTATGAAAAAGCCGTTGATACAATTGAAACGTGGACCATACAACTAGCATTAAAACAATGTAGAATCGATGGCAGATATAATCAACTACTACAACAAATAGCAGATAAGGCAACTGCAACATATCATCTACATACAAAACTAACCAGATACTATTAAGAAGAGGCATTAGGCAGGGAGATAGCCTGTCACCAAAGTTATTTACGTTAGACCTGGAAGATGTCTTCAAAAAGTTAGAATGGTCAGAAAAGTGTATCAACATCAACGGGAAATACTTGAAAAACCTTAGGTATGCAGATGATATAGTATTAATAGCAAAAACTAAAGAAGAACTGCAGCAAATGATGATAGAACTGAATGAAAAATCAAAAAAGATTGGAATAAATATGAACCAGACAAAACTAAGGTAATGTTTAAAGAAGAGGGTAAAATACAGCTAGAAAACAAAGGAATAGGAATAGTGGAGGAATACATCTAGTAGGAAAAAATAATGATAGGAAGAAAAATAAAAAGGCGGGTAAACCAAACATGGGCCGCAGTTGGAAAATTAAACTTCATAATTAAAAACAAAAAGATCCCAATACATTTAAAGAAAAAAGTATTCAATTTATGCATATTACCTGTAATGTGTTATGGAGCAGAAATTAGACATTGACACAAAGAAATATAAACATCTTACGAACAACACAAAGCGCAATAGAAAGAATAATGCTGGGAATAGCATTAAGAGATAGAAAATCCATTAATTGGATAAGACAGGTGACATAAATAGCAGATGTAGTAGTAAAGGCCGCTAAACTGAAATGGACATATGCAGGGCACGTGGCAAGAAGTGACACAGATAGGTGGATTAAAGCGATATTAACCTGGAAACCTTATACTTTTACGAGACCACCCATGCGATGGACGGACGACCTTAAATTAACAGCATGCTTTAAATGGATACAACAAGCAAACAACCGAGAACGATGGAGAGAAATTAAAGAGACGTATGTTCAAAAATAGACGTGAAACGCTATGAAAGAAAGAAGAAAAAATGTGAATTAGTATGTTCAACAGTGCTGTTATATATAGACGTACAGAAAAATTACAATGTTGCTAAAAAGAAAACGTTTGTCTCTTAAAGAGAAAATTGATATAATTGTAGAAAGTGAAAAGTTCAATACCAGTGCTAGAAAGTTGGCTGAAAAATTTAGTGTTAGAAGAACACAAGTTAACGATAGTTTAAAAAACAAATGTGATTTAAAAAACTATTTGAAGAAGGTTCCAATACAGAGCAGAAGAGAAAATTTCCTAGAACTGAAGGTTTAGAAATTGACCGAGTAGTTTACAATTTATTTTGTAAAGCTAGGAATAAAAATATTCCCTATATCTGGACCTTTAATAAAAGAAAAAGCATTGGAAGTTGCGGAAAATTAAAAAATGACGGATTTTAAAGCTTCAAATGGGTGGCTTGGGAAATGTTGTCAAAGACATAACATAACCTTTAAAACAATTTGCGGGAGTCATCTGATATTAACCTGGGCACTGTTGAAGTGAAAAAAAGCTGTCAGTAATATTGAAGTAGTATTTACCCAAAAATATGTACAATGTTGATGAGACCGGACTTTTTTACCATGCGATGCCAAACATAACGTTCTCTTTAAAAAACGATAAATGTAGTGGTAAAAAAGCTGCAAAACAAAAATTGACAAGTTTTTTTTGTACAAATATAGAAGGTGATAAGAAAAATCCGTTAATCATTGGAAAAAGTAAACACCCAAGATGCTTTAAAGGCTCTCATATCAACAAATTGCCCTTAGAATGGGTATCTAATAAAAAGCTTGGATGACGGTAGAGATTATTCCTGGCTAAAAAAATTTGATAAAAAAATGAAAAAAGAAAATAGAAAAGTCTTATTGTTTCTGGATAATGCCACGTCTCACCAGAAAGTGACTCTTGAAAAGTGAACATTGTTTTTCTACCCCCAAACACCACATCCCATTGCCAGCCACTGAATTTAGAAATTATCCAAAACTTTAAGATGGCCTACAGGTAGTTTTTAATCAAAAGGCGGCTTACATTTACAAATACCGAAGTTTAAAGATGGGAAAAGTATCAATTTAACCATCGCTTTTAGTTAGGATGTCAGTAGCCAGAAGAAACGTTTCGTCTATTACATGCTTGAAGTTTCAAAAATGTACCAGAAACCTCTAGAATAGAATGTCACAATGATATTGTGAATACCACATCCTGATTGATAATAAAGGGATTTTTCAGATTAATCGGATAAGTTTGATTACATACTGATATGAATTAACTGGTTTATTGGTTATTTAAACAGTTGTTAATAATATTTAAAGCGATGTTTTTAATTTATTCTTTGGTAGTTGAAATTTATAATTTTATTTACAGTATTTGAATAAATTCCCACAATTTGTATTCACGACATCATGAATGCCTGTTATCATAGACCAATTAAATTGTTTTAATTAAATTTTGATTTATTTGTGTGTTTAAAATTCTATTGCGCCAGCTAGCCACTCTGGTCACTTCTCTTTTTTTTAATAATAATAAATCACAAACTATGAGATTCTAAATTTATTAAAGGAACAACTCCATGTTTATAATGCTTATAATAACAAAACAATGGTTAAGACTAAAGAGGTGCGAAATGCAAACGCGACTTAATCGGCCTCTAGATTTTATTGCGATTGCGCACTCGAAATGCTAATAATTTTACACCTTCGTTACATGCATTTGCGCGTAATGTTTTAGTTATTGATAGTGACTTACAGTTTGTTCAAGTTTGGATTTCGCTTTAAAATTACTTAATCATAAGATCTAACCTTATTACTTTAGGTGAGCAAGTCTTCAATGTTTTTCTTCAATCCGTTGCCTTCCTTAATTTTTCTCTTTTAGGAGTTTCTATATGCTTTTCCATCTTTCGATTGGCTTCTTTAATTAATTGGTGAACAGCAAATTGTTAATCCAACACTTCTTTCACTTTTCGGTGAATTTTCACTTAAGTTTTAATTAATTTCTTTAATTTAAAACTCGTTTGTTTATTTAATTACGATGCTTTACTTTCAGCTTGATTCAGTTGTATTTGTTATAATCTTATCACTTTACTACTTTTTATTTATTGTTTACTTTTTTTCTTCGTAACCTCACTTTTACGGCTACCAATTGTTTTTATATTAATTTTATTATAAATTTTAATACAGAGCGACGTGGTCTCTAAAATTTTAATTTATCGACTTCTTAACGACTTTTGCGTTGGTTCTATTTATAAGCTTATATAGCCTCTCCTTGATCCTTTTGCAGATTTTTAAAATTCACGAGGACAATGCGCGCACTCAGCGTTAATTATTGGAACTACTAAATTTTTATAACGATTAATTAACATGTCATTAATCTTAAAAGACGCGGAAAAATTACGCTGATTCTTTTATGCTCATAGGACTTATATGCCCCAACTTCTTAATTGCTGCTCTAATTGCATTTTTCATTTTAGGTTAGAAATTTGTTATTTTGTAAAATTCCATTCGGTGCATTGTTTTTCGATAACATCACCCTTAGGAATTCATTCTTTGTGTTATCTAATGCTTTTATTTTTATGTTTGTACAGGCTGCTTTGTTAATTAATTTTGAAAATTTAGGTTAATTAACATTTATCACATTCATTGGGATGGTGTTTTATGATCACAACACTACACACTCGTTTTTTAAACGTTTTTAGAGGATGAGACCTGTAGTTGTCTTTGTATCACTGATTTCTATATTTGTCAAAGAATTCACTAGGAGACATGTAAGTATGGTTCTTAAGACTAATACAACATTAAATTTGTTTCAAGTATGCATTGGACATAGTTTCTCAGTCTCTATGTTTTTAAATTTAAGTGGTTTGTTTATAATTTATTTTAATCTTCCCGGCTTCAGCTATATATGCAAATTTTAATCATAGCAATACATACAGAAAATGTTTCTTACAGTTAGATTTTCGTTAATTTTGATTTTGTTAAATGTTGAAATTTCGTTCTTTGTAAAAAAATTTAGAATAAATAAGAAAATTAAATTAAGAAAGTATTTGTAAACTAAGTAACAAGAAACCCAAATAAAAATTTGTTTGAAATAACATTTTTTAGATCCAAAAAACTTTTTTAATTATGTTGCGAAATTGTTTTTTTTGTTTGCTACAATATAAGTTTATTGCGTTTACTTGGCTAAAAGAAAATTAAATTGTATAAAAGTTTGTTTTTCTTTATTCCCTTTCTATTTATTAAAATTTGAAGTAATGTATATCTTTTTTGAATTTTATATTATTATATTATCCTGAACATAAAATTCCGTATATATAAACAAATTTTAAGAAAAAGACTATGAAGCTTTTTGAAATAGTTTATTAATTACTATTAAATCAAATGAATGCATTAATTTGGCTGTTAAAAGGAGAATTAAAATAAAAACAATTGGTTTTTATGGTAAATGGTAAAATTCATAATATTTCATCTATTAGTTAATTATGTAGAAAAATTAAGTCACACATTAATAATACCTAATTTCATTTATTAAATGTTTATCTTTAATCCTTATTTTTTGGTCAATACGTTAATTAGAATGTTTCTTAATTCATCCCAAAATTAATTAATTGAAAGATTATAAAATACCAACACAATTCGACGATCACGGAACACTATTTATAGTATTCTGTAAGTTTATTTAACGTTGACCCATCTCGAATGAAACATACATCACATTGCGAAAACAAACCAAGAAATCAATTTATAAATTTTGCACGTTTGCATATACGAACGCGTGTTCCAATTCCTATATACGATATTTTCAGAAAATGTACAACATTTACAAGACAGCTCGTTTCTAAATTGTTTTCATATTTAAAATTTTATTTTATTCAAGGGTGGCACGTATTTGTTTTTCAAAAATTCTGTAAGTTAAAATAAATAAAATCCATTAAAAATTAAAAAAATAATAAAATTTTCATAATAAAATAACATTTTCTCCAATAAAACGAGAATTAATATCCCTGTTTCTGATTTAATTAGGCAAAGTTTGCATGTAACTTGAAGGTACCTCTTCAAGCTTTAATTTTTACTTTATGTTCGGTGACCGTTATTATTATAAAAAATGTTAACGTAACCTAATTAATCTATAGATTTAAAATTCATCTAAACCACCACCCAGTACCTGATTTATCTATATACACCATTGATTTGTATATCTAAATCTAAATAATCAGTAGTAAAATACTCCATCAGCAATGTTTCAACATCATTTTAATTCTTAAGTGGAAAACATAAATTCGCTGTAATAGATCCACAACTAAAGCTTTACAAACACATAAACAAAATTTACCCACTTAATTCTCTACAAACTGAGTAAAAAATTAGTTTACGTGTCAGCATTTGGTTAATGTATTGACAAAGTTAGTATCCATTTCCGGAAACCGCCGTAACACATACACTATCTATAATTCATCCGAAAGAGCTTCTTGCTCAGAAAGATATTGGAGAATCGCAAAACGTCATCATAATAATGTAGTAGTAGTTGTTTTTTTGTAGCTTAGATTGCTTTTGTTTACGATTAGTTGTGCTTTGAAAATTTTAATGAAATAATAATGATGAGAAGTTAGGAAAAACTCGTTCTCAAAATAATAAATTTCCAAGAAAGTGTATACTCTTAAAAAGTTTTAATTTTGAATTAATTTATTTTCGTTTAGTAAATCAAAATTAATTTCAAATTTTATCCAATTATACCAAAAATAATTTAATAATATGTATCGTTATAAATTACAGCATAGAATTTTGTTCTCTTCAATATTGTATAAGCTGTTAACGATTTTTTTTTGCTGCTCTTTTTAATAAATGGCTAATATACAGAGTGGGCCATTATTCACGCGTCAAAGAAGCTTAAAATAGTCTTGGTTATAATCTAAAAATATTTACTTTTAGTGGGCATTGCGATATAATTGAAGTTGTAAAACAATTCATAATGTAAAAAAAAACCTTAATTTGTTGACAACGAAAGCGATTAAGAAAACTGATTTTATGTTAGTTTGAGTCCAATATAACGATAGCATGTTAGACTAATAATGAGAACGGAAAAACCGATGCAAGTGAAAACTTGTAACTTTAAATAAATGGATATGGTCTACTTACTGTACATATATTGATGGCGGTGCCACTTCCGGTTATACCGGAAGAGGATACCAACTTTGTTATTTTAAATATAATGCCCAGAGTTTTATTTTAATTTTGGTTGCAGCATAAAATCTTACCATTATTAAGAAAAAGTAATTTCAAGCGTTAACAACAAAATTTGAATTTACTGAAAAATTAATACTTTTTAAACATAAAAGGCAGGTAAGCGAAACTTGTATAACCGTTAGACATAATATTGGACTTTTTTGTTTTCAGTATTGGACATTTTTGAAATTGATTTCTAAAGGAGGTCCGAGAGTAACGGTAAGAACATTAAACATTGTCAACGAGTTAATTTTTAAATTGCAAAGTGAATTTTTATATTTCATTCGATGCAGAATTTAGTTACCTATGCGTTTATATTTCATATTTCTATACCTAAACTGAATGATTTTCGTATTAAGCTTTTTTCTACTTTATTTGCTTTTGTGTTATCTGTTATTTTTCTTTTTTTCTGGGATGATAGTAAATTAGTAGTGCTTTGCAACCTGTTTGTGTTGCCTGTTGTACGATACCTTCAATCAGTTAGCTAAAGCAGATTACAAAGCACACTATTAATTTACTTACATCACCTCCAAGAAAAGCAGATAACACGATAATTATTCAGTTTAGGTATAGGATCATGATATATCAGCAGATGGGTAATTAAATTCATGCATCGAATGATGCATTAAAAACTTGTATAACTTTTTATAACATATAATTTTTACAAAATTTTGATATAGTAGGCTTTGAAATAGTTGTCAGAATATGTCGTCAAATTTTTATTTTTATTTGAGTCAAATTGTGTTCACAATGGCAAAAGTAGTGGAAGTACATAGATTAATCATTAAAAAATTTATTCAAGCAATACGCAAATCGAACGAAGCAATACTGAT